>CAEGAF010097930.1:0-69159 GCA_903067075.1 Micropoecilia bifurca | reverse complement strand
TTTTGGTAAACTTGTCAAATACAGTTAAAGTAATAAACACAACCAAGTGCAGGCAAAATTAAACCTGCTAATAGATATACCAGCAGGCATCATTTGGTTAATAAAATTAGGTGCTTTACCTACAAGGTTAACTTAACCTACTTTACAACTGAACCAGCTTCTTAGTTTCCCCTCCAGGACAGAAAATACAAAGTTTTTGTAAGCTTTAAGTTTTCCGTTCAAGTAAGGTCAGTGCTGAAAAAGAGAAAAATAAATAGTCAGTACAGAAAATGTGGCCAACATGAAGAAAAAAAGCCGTTACGATTAATTACTCTACTTCACAAACTATTGGTGCAAACTGGTCATTATGTGTGACATTAGGGACATGTGGTTCCTGCTCATCGCGAGACTTGCTTTGCGTTTAATGGGAGAAGCGAAACAAGTGTATCCTATTGGTGGTGATGAATAAGACCAGCCAAGTAGGCTACCGACTTTGTAGCAGTCAATCAGAAGGTTGGGTCAAAACACTAGCGTTTATCTCTCTCGCTTTTTTGTAACGAGTAACTAAACCACACATTGAAAATGTATCGAAGTAAAAGTATGCAATTAAGTTCGGAAATATAGTGAAGTAAAAGTGAAAGTTATCAAAACTTTTCATACTCGAAGAAAGTATGAAGTACTCCAAAATATACTTAAGTAAAGTAGTGAAGTGTTTTTACTTTGTTACTATACAACACTGGTGTTTATTCAACATTAGCTGAATACTGACAACATTTTGCGCACATTTGTAATGGAAACGCAGCTAAAGTAAATCAGTTGTAGTTTCTGCTTTCAACCATGACTTAGAGTTCCTGCAGTGCCTCCTCTGAACAGCAGAGGTCACTGTTGATGAAGTACTACGAAAAAGAAAGCACTTTTATAAATTAACAAATATAAAATCTTCAACCTTACCTGTGCAAAACGCACAGCAGCAAACCTATTCTGCAACTAGCTGCGTAATAGGTTAGAAAATCTTGCTACACACCATTATTTCCCAGCAACATTCAGTTGTGCTAAATAGATGTAATTTTTTTACCCTTCCTTTTGTCAGAGTCTGTGGAGTGCTTTAGTTGTCCAGAGGACTTCTGGTCCAGCCCCCAACGAGATCACTGCATTCCTAAGAAAACAGAGTTCCTCTCCTATCAGGAACCACTGGGTATCTGTTTGACAGTGACTTCTTTGCTGGGAACGTCAATCTGCGCGATAGTTCTGGGGATCTTCACCTACCATCGCGGTACACCCATTGTACGAGCCAACAACTCAGAGTTGAGCTTCCTGCTCCTGTTGTCCCTCAAGCTGTGCTTCCTGTGTTCGCTGCTGTTCATCGGACGACCCAGACTGTGGACATGTCAGCTGAGACACGCAGCGTTCGGGATCAGCTTTGTGCTCTGTGTGTCATGCATCCTTGTGAGAACCATGGTGGTTCTGGCTGTGTTCAAAGCCTCCAAACCAGGAGGGGGAGCCTATCTTAAGTGGTTCGGTGCTGTGCAGCAAAGAGGAACAGTTTTTGCTCTCACTTGCGTTCAGGTAGCAATTTGCACCGCATGGATTGTCACCGCGTCACCGGCACCTCATAAAAACACTCAGTACCACAACGACAAGATCGTCTATGAGTGCGTCGTTGGGTCCATAATTGGCTTCAGCGCTTTATTGGGTTATATCAGTGTACTGGCCATCCTTAGCTTTGTGTTAGCATTTTTGGCAAGAAATCTTCCAGATAACTTTAATGAAGCCAAACTCATCACCTTCAGCATGTTGATCTTCTGCGCTGTGTGGGTGGCCTTTGTTCCTGCCTACATCAATTCTCCTGGTAAATATGCAGATGCAGTGGAGGTGTTCGCCATCTTGGCCTCCAGCTTTGGCCTCTTGGTGGCGCTGTTTGGACCTAAATGTTACATAATTCTACTAAGACCTGAAAGAAACACAAAGAAAGCCATCATTGGTCATAGAACTGTAAAATGTTAAATGGCAGCTTATGTGCAATTTATTTTATCTCTGTAGCCTGTTAATAAAGAATTATTCATTTCTAACTCATTCACTGAAACTAAAAACATTTATCAATAACATGATTTGGTGTGGTTTGTACAAATATTTACTGTATATGAAAAATTGTGAGAAACAAAAATAAACATTGTTCCTTTTTGACCACAATTTTGTTACTTTTGCTTTAAAGCCATTTTTAAGATACTTAGAGTACAAACTACACAAATATATCAGCTCAGAGAGATGTTTTGTTTGCTCTGTACAACTTTATATTTATATGTGCCTTTGTGTCTATCAAGAATTTGTTTTTCCCAAAATTGTCTGGTTAATCCCTGAATATTGTGCGCTAGTAACTCCTGATTGGGATGTTCTTTGAGCTTTTGAGGAAGAAAGTATTTGAAGTATTGATGTGACTTCTGTCCAGTTTTTAATCTGGTACTTATAAGATGCCACTTTCTCACTGTCAGTTTCCTGAATGCTCAGTGGGTGTTAGTTCACCCAAATATTTCATTTTAAAAAACTGACAAAAAATCACGGTATACTTTGATCTAAAATTAAAAAGAAACATATGTGATAATGCTGAAACAATTTCTCCCATTTTTTGTTCACCAGCAACATCATTTGATAACCTACTTAATGGTCATGATGAACAATCTTACAATTGTTTCAAGTTTTGTGCAAATATATGTCTTGTTTGTCGGTAACACTTTATTTGAAGGTGTGTGCATAAGACTGACATGACACTGTCAAAAACATGACATAACACCTGTCATGAACATGAACGAGTCTTTATGACAGTTGTCATAAAGTGTCAGTTGGTAAATAATGACACTTTTAATGTGAAGTTGCTCTAAAAGTTGCATTGAAAGTCCATTAAAAATGCCAACTTTGCATTAAAAGTGTCATTATTTACCACTATTTTCCTACACTTTTAGCTGAATTTTTTCTAGATACCTTCAAAAGAGAAAAATCCTGAAAAAAGGTTTTCACATCAGGTATTGTGATATTTTTAAAGCCAGTAAAAATTAATCCGCACTCGTTGTGTTTTGTTCACAGCATTTCGGAACAGAGCAACATATCAGTGATGACGTAATGTTGCATATAAATTCATGCACTCTTGAATGAACAATAAAAACATGTGCTAAAGGAGGAGGAGAGTTATGGAGGCTTTACTTTACACACCTTTCCTCTTGACTCTCAGTTTCATGTTTGTGGCCTCATCCACGGATTCAGGCTGCAGTTTGCGGAGAAGTTTCCTCCTTAATGAAATGCACAAGCCGGGTGACGTGGTCCTGGGTGGGTTGTTTGAGGTCCACTACACTTCTCTTTTCCCCAACATCACATACACCTCAGAGCCAGAACAGCCGAGCTGTGAAGGGTAGGTACACCATGGATGAATTTAACACCTCTGTGTAAATTAAACTGTCTGTTCAGACTTCATAGAAATTGATTCAAGTTAAATTTTGCATGTGAACGCCTGTGACACATGTAAAATTAACCTTAATTCCTACATTGTCAATATGATAAGTGTCCATTTTTCCCCCTTTTTTTGACGTTTATTGACATATTTTGTTCTAGTTTTGACACACTAGGTTTTAGGGATGCCATGACCATGGTCTTTGCTGTTGAGGAGATAAACAAGAACCCTGATCTGCTGCCAAACCTGACCCTGGGATACAACCTGTATGACAACTGCGGTGCGCTTGTTATTAGCTTCAGCGGTGCCTTATCTCTTGCTAGTGGCCAGGAAGAGGGGATTTCTCTTCAGGAGAACTGTTCAGGGACTTCTCCCATTATTGCCATCGTCGGTGATTCCTATTCAACATTTTCAATAGCAATTGCCAATGTGCTCGGTTTGTTCAAAATACCAATTGTAAGTGTGCTCTGTCCTTTGATTCACCTGGTAATTTCTCTGCTTTTTTGCCTTTTTGGATGTGAAATCTCTTGACAGTGTTTTGAAGGATATTGTTTGTGTGTAATTGTAATGGTAGGTGAGTTATTTTGCCACATGTTCATGCCTGAGTGATCGTCAGCAGTTTCCGTCCTTCTTCAGAACAATCCCAAGTGACGCTTTCCAGGTGAGACACAGCTTGGTTCTGCACAAAATGTAAGATAATCTATTCAATAGTGAGATTTACTCATATATTGCAAGTACATGCAGTTCCTTAAGCAAAGAAATTCTTGTAAAAAAATTATAGAAATAATTCCAGTGTTTATTGCTGCAGCATTTCAAACTGAAAATGTGCCACTTTTTTAGCACCTCCACTTTAGCAGTACAAAATATTTCAACTGAACCATTTTGTCATAATTGTTGATTTAGGAACTTTTGTTTTAGCAAGCCGTCCTTTTCCTGGTATCCTGATGTTCAAATATGAGTTGAATATAGCGTGACATCTGTTGACCCTTCCTCAAAATGGGAAAAACAAGCAAAGATGTCATGTTTGCATTAAAGTCACTATTTACAAAATAATGCAAATTTGGCACTTTTAATTTACTTTAATGCAACTTTTAAAGCAACTTCCCATTAAAAGTGTCATTTTTTTACCGAATGACACTTCATGACAACAGTCACAAACATTTATAAAGACTTCTTCATGTTTATAACAGGTGATATGTCATATTTATGACAGTGGCATGTCAGTCTTATGAACAATCCTTCAAATAAAGTGTTACCAGAAGTTCATATCAATTTGGACAAACAAGGCAATTCTCAAGTTTCTATTCCCACCACAGAGAGTGAAGGAACTAAACTGAAGAAAAGAGTTTTGTCTTAGAGTCACAAAGTCTCCTTGACAGGAACTTATTTCAAGACTTTTGGACACATTTTTAACCACAGGAGAACTTTGTACATCTTTTCTTTTTCTCGTATTTTCCCAGGTGAATGCTGTGATTCAAATTCTGAAACACTTCGGTTGGACGTGGGTTGGCCTGCTAGTTACCGACGATGATTACGGTTTCTATGTGGCCCAGGCTTTTCAGTCGAGCCTCTCACAGCAGGGTAGCTCTTGTCTGGCGTATGTGGAGGTTTTGCCCTGGGATAGCAAACCAGGCGAACTTAAGAGAATTGTAAATTTGATCAAGACGTCAACGGCTCGTGTTGTCATCGTGTTTGCTCACGAGATTCACACGTTTAGGCTGATGGAAGAGGTAAGAATTATTCTACTCTACTGTCAAATTGACTATAAACTTTCCTACAAAGTTCTTTCTCAAACAGATGTATGGAGATAATTGAATTGCCCACAAAAATGGTACCAATCAAGCCATTCATTTTCTAAACCTTGCAGCATATTTTTAAAGTCTAAAGATGTGTTTTTGTAATGCAACACCCAGGTAGCAGAACAAAATGTCACCGGCCGACAATGGATAGCAAGTGAAGCCTGGGCATCAGCAGCTGTTCTCCAGATTCCCCGCTTCATTCCTTTCCTTGGCGGCACTCTGGGCATCGCTATTCGTCGAGGGGAAATACCAGGGCTCAGAGACTTTCTACTACAAACCCAACCTGATAAAAACGACAACTACGAAACTAATCTGGTAAAATTCAAAGGATTTTTGAAGGAATGCCACGTGGAAAGGACTCAAATCTTTATAAATCTTAACATCCTGAATATTTCTCTTTCTTTTCGGATGCATTTCAGGTCAGACAGTTCTGGGAACACACATTTCAGTGTAAATTCGATCCAGCCGAAGGGGAAGAAAATGAGAAAGCTCTGTGCACAGGTGATGAAGATCTTGAACAGGTTGAGACTGAGCTTTTGGACATATCCAACCTCAGACCTGAGTATAACGTTTACAAAGCGGTCTATGCTCTGGCTCATGCTCTTGATGAGATGCTGCGTTGTGAGCCAGGCAAGGGACCGTTTGTTGATTGGACCTGTGCAGCTCTGCAAAGTCTGGAGCCGTGGCAGGTGTGACATCAAATTACGCTGCAAATTACACTCTGGACAATAGAATAAACATCAGGTCAAGATTGCTAAAAGGTCTATTGTAGATATTTATGAAACTCTGCTTGAGGTTTGTCGTTCTCTTCGTCCTTTTGTAGCTTTTGCACTATTTACAGAAAGTCAATTTCACCACACCATTTGGTGATCAAGTGTCGTTTGATGAAAATGGCGACGCCTTGCCTATATATGATGTCATGAACTGGGTGTGGCTCCCAGATGGAGGAACCAAAATCCAGAGCGTTGGCGAAGTGAAGAAGTCTGCCTTCGGAAGGGAAGAGCTTGTACTTAGCGAAAATCTAATCTTTTGGAACTTTGAATCAAAAAAGGTGACTTCTTCTTCTTAGCAGATAGCATTTAAATTGTTAAGTATCGGTGTGTGTTGATGAGGAGTGACAGATTAAATCTCCTACCTCCAGCCACCCCAGTCAGTCTGTAGTGAAAACTGTCCTCCAGGCACACGGATGGCAAGAAAAAAGGGTCAGCCTGTTTGCTGTTTTGACTGCATTCTCTGTTCGGATGGAAAGATCACCAATGAATCTAGTAAGTGTTATTGTCTTTACCTTTAAGCAAAAACACATAATGTGCATAGAAATGTCAGTTTCTTCCTTTTTTTCAGATACCAGGGAGTGCATCAGTTGTCCAGAGGACTTCTGGTCCAGCCCCCAACGAGATCACTGTCTCCCTAAAGAAACAGAGTTCCTCTCCTACTATGAGCCGCTAGGAATCTGTTTAACAACCACTTCACTACTGGGAACATTCATCTGCGCTGTCGTTCTGGGGATCTTTATCTATCACCGCAGTACACCGATAGTACGAGCCAACAACTCAGAACTGAGCTTCCTGCTCCTGGTGTCGCTCAAATTGTGCTTCCTGTGTTCTTTGCTGTTCATCGGACGACCCAGACTGTGGACATGTCAGCTGAGACACGCAGCGTTTGGGATCAGCTTTGTGCTCTGTGTGTCCTGCATCCTGGTTAAAACCATGGTGGTTCTGGCTGTGTTCAAAGCCTCCAAGCCAGGAGGGGGAGCCAGTCTCAAGTGGTTCGGTCCAACACAGCAGAGAGGAACCGTCTTCGCTCTCACTTGCATCCAAGCAGCAGTCTGCACTGTTTGGATTGTCTCTGCTTCACCGATGCCACATAAAAACACTCAGTACCACAATGACAAAATAGTTTATGAGTGTGAAGTTGGCTCAACCTTTGGATTTAGTGTTCTACTTAGCTACATTGGCTTACTAGCTTTCATTAGCTTGACGTTAGCGTTTTTGGCACGAAATCTTCCAGACAACTTTAATGAGGCCAAACTCATCACCTTCAGCATGCTGATCTTCTGCGCTGTGTGGGTGGCCTTTGTTCCTGCCTACATCAACTCTCCTGGTAAATACGCAGATGCAGTGGAGGTGTTTGCCATCCTGGCCTCCAGTTTTGGCCTTTTGGTGGCGCTGTTTGGACCTAAATGTTATGTAATTCTGCTCCACCCAGAGAGAAATACAAAAAACTCTATAATGGGCAGAGGAACCACCATATCTTAACATGTCTTGTTCATGCAAAACAATGTGGAATTTGGATTATGGATTTTGGGGTATTTAGTATTTGGTTTTATTCCACTTTTTTTTTCTTTTAAATTGGTTTGATACTTTTGAGTTAGTGAGATTTTTGGTTACATCTAATAAAAAGGTATGAAAAACTTTGTTGAATTTGAGTGATTAAAATTTCATTTTAGGCTTATTTGCAAAGGCACTACCCATACATAATCCACATAGAGGATTGTGCACAAAAACCTTGCATTGAATCACAGAATGAATTTGAAAACTCCTTTAAGGTTTCCAAATAAACGTGATTTTCAAGCACCGGTCTCTGACACTACGGGTTCAAACATTAGTGTCCAAGGAGCGAATGATGCTGGACTTCCTCCCACTGAAAATTCAGAGAGTTTAGTGGATCACCTCAATTAGAGAAATGTTC
Organism: Micropoecilia bifurca; assembly: GCA_903067075.1. Taxonomy (NCBI): domain Eukaryota; kingdom Metazoa; phylum Chordata; class Actinopteri; order Cyprinodontiformes; family Poeciliidae; genus Micropoecilia; species Micropoecilia bifurca. Next base: position 61,254 of record CAEGAF010097930.1, on the reverse strand, counting down.
CCTGATTTCAAAACTTTGGGAGAAGTAGCTTGTAATTCCAGTCTGCACTATGGCAGTGGAGATGTGTGATTGCACAAGGTAGGATCTCTTTTCAGCTCATTCAGACTGAAGAGCATTTCAGCTAAATAATAATTGAATGATTATTAATTAACGAGTCATCAGTATTATTTTAACATTTTGCATATTTTTTACCCAGTAAGTCAAAATGATAGGCAACGAAAAAGTCTTGCCTCGACTCCAATTAATTGAGTGAAGATTTGAACTCTGATGTTCACAGAAACACTTCTTCTTATTTGATGGAGTTTTAGCTAATTTACAATGAAAGGTAAGTTAAAATGTGCTTCCATATGTTCAAAGCAAATAGACACACCCCTGAAAAGCTTGGAGCTGAAATTGCGGGGGAAATTTAAAATATTGACTTGGTGTTTTGTTCATATTTGTAAATCCGTGCATTATTTTATTTAGTTTCAAGAATAAAAGTAAAAAGAAATACTTAGTTTAGAAGATAGATGGTTCCAGACTTTTACAAAGTCAGTGTTACAATGAAATTTTCACTGTATTTTTGACGTCTGTGTTACGTCCAGCCCCTCTGTTTCTTATTGGTGCTCAGAAACTTCAACACTGAAGGGAATCATGTTAAGGACATGGCACCGCCTAGCATATAAAATGAAGTAACTTTGCACTGAGGGTAAAAAAGACATTAGGGGATAAGGGCAGTAATGGGGGGTTTCCAGAACACATTCCCACTCTTGAGTGTTTGTTTTTTTTGTGTGTGCTGTGTGACCCTCTCTCTTCCTTCTACATGTGATTTGAGGAGAAAGTTTTATCTAAACGAGATGCACAAGTCAGGCGATGTGGTTCTAGGAGGACTGTTTGAGATCCATTACACTTCTGTCTTCCCCAAACTGACTTTTACATCAGAGCCACAGCAGCCCGTCTGCAAAGGGTGAGTATCACACACACACAGTGAGACACATTCTCACACTGAAGGAACAATATCTCCTTTCTTTGATTCTTGCTTCCTTATTTGGTCGTAAACTGATGTGTGTCAAACTCTGTGTGCTAGCTTCGACACGTTAGGGTTCAGGTACGCCATGTCCATGGCTTTTGCTGTCGAAGAGATCAACAACAACTCTGGCCTTCTTCCCGACCTGACCCTGGGTTACAGCCTTTATGATAACTGCGGTGCGCTCGTCATTGGATTCAGCGGCGCCTTATCCCTGGCCAGCGGCCGAGATGAGCAGTTTCTGCTCCGCCAGAACTGCTCTGGAAGCCCTCCCGTTGTGGGCATCGTTGGCGATCACTATTCAACTTTTTCGATTGCCATTGCCAATGTGCTAGGTTTATACAACATGCCTATTGTAAGCTTTACTGTGCTTTTCTTACGTAATAAGAAAAGCTTTTAATTTCCATTAAATTCACCTATTATTTTGTTGTTGTTTTTTTAATTCAGGTGAGTTATTTTGCCACATGTTCCTGTCTCAGTGATCGCCAGCGCTTTCCCTCATTCTTTAGAACAATCCCAAGTGATGCTTTCCAGGTAAAACCTTTTTTCCCCCCTTTTGAGAACCTATATTTGTTCCGGACAACAGAGACAGAAGAGAACTGCCACCAAAAGAGACATTATTTTTTTATGCTGTCTGGATTGACAATATTGATGTTCATCCAAGTGCACAAAGCCCCAAATATCTTGATTCCTGTGCTTTCCCCCCAGGTGCGCGCCATGATTCATATTCTAAAGCACTTTGGTTGGACATGGTTTGGCCTGCTAGTCAGTGATGATGACTATGGACGTCATGTGGCCCAGTCTTTCCAGGCTGACCTGGCTGAATCTGGCGAAAGCTGCCTGGCCTACCTGGAGGTTTTGCCTTGGGACAGTAACCCAGGTGAACTCAGGAGGATTGTAAACGTGATAAAGACGTCAACAGCTCGTGTTGTCATCGTGTTTGCACATGAAATTCACATGATTCAACTAATGGAGGAGGTTAGAAATCTACTAGGTTAGAAACGTATTGCCTAAACTTGTATTTTTAAGAGTTCAAGTGGAAGAAAGGCATTGTAGCTTAATACAAACATCTGTTGAGCTTCTACGTATTCAGCATGAGACACACCTCTGTCTTTTAAATCATTATACAGGCTGGTTGGAAAACAAAAATTCAAGTGACACACATTTGATATCATCAGGTGGCACAGCAGAACGTAACTGGCCGGCAGTGGATTGCTAGTGAAACCTGGACATCAGCAGCTGTTCTCCAGACACAGGAACTCACGCCGTACCTCAGCGGCACGCTGGGCATCGCCATCCGACGAGGAGAAATACCCGGGTTCCTGGACTTCCTTTTGAAAATACGCCCCGGCCCGAATGACACCAGCGAAAATAGCTTGGTACAACCCCAGCCTTGAAATGTATCTACTCTGAGATAGACATTAAGTTATTCGTGATGGTGGAAGTACATCTTTTGTACAGGTGAAGCAGTTCTGGGAGCACACGTTTCACTGCAAATTCAACCCAGCAGACAGGGAAGACGGGGAATCCATCTGCACCGGCCACGAAAACATGGAACTGGCGGAGACCGAGTTTTTGGACGTTTCCAACCTCAGGCCTGAGTACAATGTCTACAAAGCAGTCTACGCTCTGGCTCATGCCCTTGACGACATGCTGCGGTGTGAGCCGGGCGAAGGACCATTTACTGGGCGTAACTGTGCCAGTTCGCAGGCTGTGGAGCCATGGCAGGTGAGCATCTATTTCTAAAATATCTGTTATGCTTGGAAGGGTTTGTTTGCATATTGAAATCACTTAGAAGAGACACACCTAATGATGGAAGTAATTTGTATTAGTATCTCATAAGAGCAGCATGGCTCACCACCCAGGGTGCCATTCTATCAGGGAGTGGTACAAGAACTTAAACATGTTGGAGCGCAGAATGAGTTTTGGATTGATTCCACCCATTGATTATATAGTTATTCAGATTTCATTCTATTGGTCAACATACTTTCATCCAAATAATTTGCTCTAGCTCTTATACAAGAAAACATCTGCTGTATAAGTGTTGTAGCTCTTTGATGCTCAAGGTTAACTCACCTGAAACATTCGGTCTTTTTGTTTGTTTGTTTGTTTGTTTTAAACATATGTGCACAGCCAGCTTCTCACTTTTTGTTTTGTTTGCTTTAGGTCATTTCATTTGATCCTTAAAGAGACAGTAAACGTACCTAACGTTAAACTACTGATAAACTTTTGTTTCCGACTGAATCTGTATTAAGTCTCTCCTCCCTTTGTAGCTCTTACACTATTTGCGAAAGGTCAACTTCCCAACTGAATTTGGTGATGAAGTCTCATTCGATGAGAACGGCGATGCTCTGCCTGTATACGACGTGATGAACTGGCTCCGACTGCCTGACGGAAAAATTAAGATTCAAAATGTTGGCGAAGTGAAAAAGTCTGAGGCTGGAGGTGAAGAACTCACACTTGATGAGGACAAAATCTTCTGGAACACTGATTCAAAGAAGGTTTTTTTTTTATTATTCGCAAAGTTCTTCCATATGGAATTAAAATTAAGAAACATATAATCATATATTTGTTTTCCTTTAAATTTCCAAGCCAATCCGCTCAGTTTGCAGTGAAAGTTGTCCTCCAGGCACTCGAATGGCCAGAGAAAGAACAAAACCTGAATGCTGCTTCAGCTGTGTCTCCTGTTCTGAGGGAAAGATTAGCAATAAGACCAGTAGGTAGTCATGTCTTTATGTATGCTATGAGTTTACTTTCAGAAATGTTTTGTTAAAGTTCACACATATATATTTTTTACATATTTCTTAAAATTGTCAGTATGTCGTAGAGGGATGATCTGAAAACATCAAGCTCTTCTGCTCTCTTCTTGTGGTCTTACAGCCATCTGCAGAAATGCTCTACTCAGTCAGAAACAACCAATCAGAGTCTGGAAGAATGTCTTAGCGCTGTCAGTTATGCTTGTGTACATGCCACAGCTGTGCAAATGGTGGACAAACAACTTACTGTTACATAAAAAACTGTTTATTTGCCATCTGAGCATTTTTGTCAGGGTCTGTTGTAAAGAAGGAGCAAATAGCATGGTGGATGGTGTGAGCAGCGCATACACAAGGGTGACTGACACTGCTAAAATCTTTCTCTCAGTTTTGATTGGTTGTTTTGAGCCAAGTAGTGTATTTCTGCAGTTGCCAGTAATAGCATCTGAGTGTGGTGGGGGGCAGAAAAACCTTGTGATAATCTTTCACAGATTATCTGTGAAATATATATATAAACATATTTTTTATGAAAGTTAACTTGAACTTTATCACAATTCTCTAAGTGCACACAAACTGATGTCAGTTTCTTTCTGTAATTTATAGTGGTTTTTGTTTTACTGCTAATACAAATACAAGAATTAAGATTAAAAAATTAGATCCTAATATAAAAAATATAAATATTGGGTTGATGGAAAAGTAGATTAATTAATGCCTAAAGGAGTTTTTTTTTTTCTTTGAAACTTTTTTCAGAATACATGTTCAGTTTATTGAACATGTCTGTATTTCATTGTCTTGTCCTGTCAGATTCCTTGGAGTGCATCAGCTGTCCAGAGGACTTCTGGTCCAGCCCACAGCGAGATCACTGTGTTCTTAAAAAGACAGAGTTCCTCTCTTACCATGAGCCGCTAGGGATCTGTTTAACAACCACTTCACTGCTGGGAACATTCATCTGCGCTGTCGTTCTGGGGATCTTCATCTATCACCGCAGTACACCCATAGTACGAGCCAACAACTCAGAACTGAGCTTCCTGCTCCTGGTGTCGCTCAAGCTGTGCTTCCTGTGTTCTCTGCTGTTCATCGGACGACCCAGACTGTGGACATGTCAGCTGAGACACGCAGCGTTTGGGATCAGCTTTGTGCTCTGTGTGTCCTGCATCCTGGTTAAAACCATGGTGGTTCTGGCTGTGTTCAAAGCCTCCAAGCCAGGAGGGGGAGCCAGTCTCAAGTGGTTCGGTGCTTCACAGCAGAGAGGAACCGTCCTGGTTCTCACCTGTATTCAAGCAGCTATATGCATCGCTTGGCTTGTCTCCTCTTCACCCGTCCCCTATAAAAACACCAAATACCACAATGACAAGATAGTTTATGAGTGTGCAGTCGGCTCCACGCTTGGCTTTGCTGTGTTACTGGGATACATCGGCATATTGGCTCTTCTCAGCTTTGTGTTGGCGTTTATGGCGAGGAATCTTCCCAACAACTTCAACGAAGCCAAACTCATCACTTTCAGCATGCTGATCTTCTGCGCTGTGTGGGTGGCCTTTGTTCCTGCCTACATCAACTCCCCGGGAAAATATGCAGATGCAGTGGAGGTGTTTGCCATCCTAGCCTCCAGTTTTGGCCTCTTGGTGGCGCTGTTTGGACCTAAATGTTATCTAATTCTGCTCAAACCAGACAGGAATACAAAGAAGGCTATCATAGGTCGATACAGGAAATCATAACACTTTCACTTTTTTTATGCTTTTGTTAATAGTCATGTAAGAACTATGAATAAATATTTTAATGTAACTATAAATAAAACTAACCCTCTATTATCTTTTTGTTCTATGGAATAATGAAAAAAGCTTAATTTTTAGTAAAGTTTTGGGTCACTCCTCCAAATAACTCCATTCAGATTTGTCAATAACTTCAATGGTCTCTGATTTATGAAATACAACACCAATGAGTCCAGTCATGAATTGTTCCTAGCAATTAAATCAGCTAAATCAATTAAATCAGCTGGGCAACTTGAAATCACAGACTTCCTGCAAGCTTTGAATGCATGGAGTTGTTTCAGTGATGTCCAGAGCCAGTTTAAATACTGCTGTTGTGCACAATTTTCAATTTTAGTGAAAAATGAGAGATGAACCAGGAAAAGAAGTGAAATAAAAAAATGCTATTGTTTTGTTTAACAGTGTACAATCAATAAAGCATTTTAAAGGCTTTTAATAGCAGTAACAAGTAGTAATAAGTCATTTCTTCCTTTTATTTTATTCAGTAGACTGTTCTTTGAATGGTTTGATTATTTTTGTTTTTGCAGCCATAACTAGATTCTGCTCTTACAAAATAATCAGAGAGGAAACTAACATGTTATATTTGTTTACAAACAAAACCTCAAAACACACTTAGGACTAACAACTGGACTAAATTAACATTTACATACAGTCACATAAAAATTTGCAATAAAAATACACACAGTTAAAACTATGTTTAAAAATATTCTTACACCGTGGCCTTTCAGACAAAGTGTGCAGTTTTTGTTAGTTTGTGACTTTGTTTCGACTTTATTGTATGATATATGTAATTTGACTAACGGCCCTAAAAAACACTTTTGGATAAAATGGATGCTAATGGCTCATCAGCAGTGCCATGTAAACTGTCTCCAGTTCGTCTTGCTTCCTCTATCACGGTTTGCTGCTTCCATCTAGAGGACACTTTAAATATAACACAACTACTGTGAGTCAGTGAATAAAATACCATTTACTGTATTACCTATCAAAAAGTGTTTTTGGGTGTGCTTCTACACACACACACATACACACACACACACACACACACACACACACACACACACACACACACACACACACACAATATTTCTACATAGGTTCTACAGTTCAATTATAAGATTCTTTTTTCATAGTTTTCATTCCTTATTTGGCAATTATAAAATGTATAAATGATATAATTCACTCATTAAAGCAGCACTAGGTATACAAGCTTCTATGAATATTCTAACAAAAGTGTCTGTATAATTTATTTTTGTGATAGTTTTGTCGGGATGAAGATTGATGTTTACATCTGTGTCTTTTATTTAATTATATGGACATATTATGTCTGAAATAAGGATGGGGTTTTAAGCAAAAAAAATAAAATAAAAATTTAATACAGTGCCGTTTGTATAGTAGAAATGCTTGCTTTAATAGTAACACTTTCTTCATTTTCAGAGTACTTCCTAAATGGAAAAAAGACTCGTTCAAATGTGACAATATCAAAAAATATATACATATGGAAGGTGGGAGAAACAATCTGTGCCAACTGATTTGATGCATTGAAATTGGGCCTCTGTCGCTTTAAGAAAATCCTACTCTTCAAGAAATCATCACAACATTGCTATTCTATTAATCCTTTAACAACTTTTTATTTTATTTTTACTAGGGCTGCCCTGAGAAAGAAGTAACTCATATAATGAGCTCAGCAGATGTGCAGTTTCACCAGATGTTTGCTAATTGCTGCTGGCTAGTCTGAAGGAGCTGAGTGGGGGAGTTGCAGGGGAGGGCAGCTCTGTAATAAGCTGGGAACCTTGGAGACCGTAGCGCTGAGGAGGAGCTGCGTCTCAAAGGCGGCTTGGCGCTTGGTCCACTCAGGAGTTTTGGGAAGCTGAGTGGTTCCCAAGAGAGATGAAAGGATTTCTCAAACATGCATGAAAAAATGAAAGCAACACTCCAGGTATGTTTATGATAAGAGAACAACAAGCACAAAAATAGTTGATTTTACATAATATTGCCCATTTAAATGTTGTAACAGTTGTTTTAGCTCTATTATCACTATATAATAACGTTTCAGTATCCAAAATCAGTCAAAACTGAATTACATTTGAAACCCTGCCCACTCTTTGTCCACTACTCCTATTGGTGGCATGCAGTGTGAGTAAACACTGAAAGTCAATAAAAGGGGTGGAGTGACAAAGTTAAAAACAAAACAATAAACTGAGTTTAAAGAGAGCAGTGGCCACATGACAGTAATGTATTCCTGTAAAGACAAAATCTTGCTCTTGCTACTGTTGCACTCCTTCTGTTCTTACAGCATCAGCCCCTCTACTCAGCCGCCCTCATGTCGGTCACAAGGACAGTTTCATCTCAGCGGCATGCACAAGACAGGAGATGTGATTCTGGGGGGATTGTTTGAAATCAATTTTTTTTCAGTTTTTCCTGACTTGTCTTTCACGTCTGAGCCCCAGCATCCCACCTGCCACGGGTAAGTGTGCAAAACACACTGAGATAAGTTAAGTCAACACCCTACACGCATTTTCTGTGTATTTTTGCTTCGACAAAATGTTTAGCTTTAAACCTTAGTTGTTGTGTTTTCACTATTTCAACCATTGTGTTGCTGTTTTAAGTTTTGACGTTCTAGGATTTAGACAGGCCCAGACCATGGCTTTTGCAGTTGATGAGATCAACAGGAACGCCGAGCTCTTGCCCAACGTCACTCTGGGATACAGTCTGTACGACAACTGTGTTGAACTGGGAATTGGATTTCGTGCAGCGCTGGCATTAATAAGCGGACAAGAAGAGGGGATTGTGATGGAGGATAACTGTTCAAGAAGCCCTCCGGTGTTGGCAATAGTGGGGGATTCTTCCTCCACGCGTTCCATCGCCATCTCCACCGTGTTAGGTTTGTACCGAGTGCCAATGGTGAGTGTTCAGTTTTACAGACTAATTGGTCCAAAATAAAAAAAAAAAAAAAGTAATTGCTTTAAAAATAAACGTGTAAAATGTGTATTTTTAACAGGTGAGTTATTTTGCCACATGTTCCTGTCTAAGTGACCGTCAGAGGTTTCCGTCCTTCTTCAGAACGATACCAAGTGATGCTTTCCAGGTAAAATCTATGCAACAAATATTGCAGAAAAAAAATCAATAAAAAAAATCATCTGTCTTTAAGAGCAGAGGAAAATAGATTGATTCTTGTGAAACATTCTTTATTTTGTAATCGACGTTTTACTGATTTTCAACAAGGGTGGAAGCATATTAAGCATCTCTTTGTATTGAAATGCTTAAGAAAGGAAAAAGAAACATAACGTCAAGTAACAACTGTGTAGACAATGACCTGATAGCTACTGACTCCACTGAGTTATGTTAGAAGACACCTTGTTCAGCTGTATGTTACAGGTTAGCAGTTCTTTGCAGGCTTCGTATCAGGTTTAAACCCTTTGTTATGTCATTGTTTTCTTAGCAGATGTGAATCCAGAAACATTTGAAGTTGAATTTGTTTAAGAGAAAATTATCAATAAGTAAAAAAAAAAAAAAAACAGGAGTAGGAATGTTAGAAATTTCACATGGGACCAGAAGTTAGACATTATTGGACAATTCTGAAACATTATCACAAGTCCTGTAATTTCATCCAAATTTCAACATTCTCATCAGATTTTGTACAAAATGTTCCCTTTTTGCCTCCTCAGGTCAATGCTATGATTCAGATCCTAAAGCACTTCGGCTGGACCTGGGTGGGCCTGCTAATCAGCGCCGACGACTACGGGCTCCAAGCCGCCAAGTTATTTCAGTCTGATCTGAGTCTGTCTGATGGAGGCTGCCTGGCCTACATGGAGGTGTTGCCATGGGACAACGAGCCGCCGGAGCTGAGGAGGATCGTGGACGTGATGAAGGCATCCACGGCTCGGGTGGTCGTTGTGTTTGCACACGAGACCCACGTGATCAATCTCATGGAGGAGGTAAGGTTTGTCTTTTCTCACGTTGGCCTCGATTCGGGGTGGATTCAGAGACGGTCAGAGGTTAAAGAAGTGAGACGGATAATTCTGTTCTAAAACTGAGACGTTACGTCACTGTAATCTAAATCTAAATCCCTTAAAGCATATCTTAAACCCTAAGGTGAAAAAAATATGGCGTTTGCTTTAATGGTGACATCCAAACATATGGCCTCAAGCACAAAACAGTACATTTTTCGTTGACATTGACATTGAGTTTTGTCCCTAAACAGGTTGTGAGGCAGAACTTGACAGGCCTTCAGTGGCTGGCCAGTGAAGCCTGGTCCACAGCTGCCGTCCTGCAGACCCCTGACCTCATGCCGTACCTGGGGGGAACACTGGGCATCGCTATCCGTCGAGGAGAGATACCAGGCCTCAGGGACTTCCTCCTAGAAATCAATCCTAATATAAAACACAACAGCAGCTATGGAAGTAGCACGGTGAGATTTATCAAATACTTACACAAGCAGGGCTGGACGATGTGGCTGAATAAGTGTATCATGATATAGGTGTTTCATATCAGTCAATATCAATATTTTTAGATTTTTTTTAATGTCTGAAATACTGCCAAACTTGTGACATTACTTTTTTTTTGTTTTGTCCACAGTTTTCACTCTGAGCCAACGTAGGTTTTCTTTAGAGACACAGTTCTGAAACCTTAAGCTGCTCCTGCGCAAGCGTGTTACCTAGCAACAACCTGTTACTCAACATATTGCTGCTAGGTAACCAAACAGATAGGGAGTTACCGACCTTGGCCTTTCCTGGCCTATATCCCCCAGAATGCTTTGCTGTTCTAGCTATGAGTTCTGTGCATTTATTGAAAATTCTATCGGACGTATAACTATTGATCTTGATCATGTGTCTATCACAATATATTGTTGATTTATCGTCCACAGCCCTATTCATAAGTGACACGTCGTAAAGTTTTGATGCATTTCAGGTAAACCAGTTCTGGGAGTTCACGTTTCAGTGCAGATTTGCACCGCCGCCTGCAGGATGGGTTGAAAACGGAGGGAAGGTTTGCTCTGGAGAAGAGGATTTAAGGACGGTAGAGACTGAGTTCTTAGACATTTTTAACCTCCGCCCCGAATACAACGTTTACAAAGCCGTGTACGCTCTGGCACGCGCCCTTCACGATTTACTGCGATGCGAACCAGGAAGTGGAAGCTGCGCCGCTCTGGAAACACTGGAACCGTGGCAGGTAAAAGGAGGTCGACTGTTTCATGACTACTTCACAGGTTTTATTGTAAAATGAAACTGATAAACACCTACATGTGGAAAATAAAAAGCCCAGGTATTCCTTTTTTTTAACTCTCTGAATGTTAAGAGGAATTTGAGATGTATTGAACACATTTGTGTTACAAAGATATTTTAAAAAATTTGTCTCTGATTTAATGTTTGTTAGCTTGTGTACTACCTTGAAAGGGTCAATTTCACCACATCATTCGGTGACCAAGTGTCATTTGATGAGAACGGCGACGTCTTACCGATATATGACGTCATGAACTGGCTCCGGCTCCCCGACGGACGAACAAATGTTCAAAATGTCGGCGAGGTTAAAATGTCACCTTTCAGTGGTGAACAACTCACACTCGATGGAGACAAAATCTTCTGGAACTTTGAATCGAAAAAGGTAACTCATCTCTCTCTCTCTCTCTCTCTCTCTCTCTCTCTCTCTCTCTCTCTCTCTCTCTCTTTCTCTCTCTCTAATATGTTATGTATATATTTTGTTTTTTCTTTTTCAGCCACCGCGGTCGGTGTGCAGTGAGAACTGTCCGCCAGGAACCCGGATGGTGAGAAAGAAGGGGGAACCTGAGTGCTGTTTTGACTGCGTCCCTTGTTCTGAGGGGAAGGTCAATAACAAAACCAGTGAGTATATTTGAGCTACTTTGGTAGCATTGCTTAAAAAAAATACAGTAAATACAGGTGTGGGAAAAAATGAGCAAACTCTACAACTGCAACGTTTGGACACGTGGAGGATTTCTGTTAATTTAAATTGAAATATTATGAGTTATAAAAATGAAAACATAATATAATGCATTGTAAAATGTTATTCTAAGATGCATAAATAAATTAGGCTTAACACATGGAGGGTGATTAACAACAGCTACAGCTAAAGGCATCTTTATTGATATCTTTTGTGAAATGCATTAATAAGGCTTGAGCCTTATAAATGCATTTCATTTCATTTCTGGAATTAAATCGATTAGACATTACCATGGAAATATTTGTTAATTAAGAACTGAATATTTAATGAGGAGGCCTCTTTTTTTCCATCTGCCTGCACCTATGATTCTCCCTTCTGTCAGATTCCTTGGAGTGCTTCAGCTGTCCAGAGGACTTCTGGTCCAGCTCACAGCGAGATCACTGTGTTCTTAAGCAAACAGAGTTCCTCTCCTATCAGGAACCTTTAGGGATCTGCTTGACAGCAGCCTCACTGCTGGGAACATTCATCTGCGCTGTTGTTCTGGGGATCTTCATCTATCACCGCAGTACACCCATAGTACGAGCCAACAACTCAGAACTGAGTTTCAACCTGTTGCTTTCCCTCAAGCTGTGCTTCCTGTGTTCTCTGCTGTTCATCGGACGACCCAGACTGTGGACATGTCAGCTGAGACACGCAGCGTTTGGGATCAGCTTTGTGCTCTGTGTGTCCTGCATCCTGGTTAAAACCATGGTGGTTCTGGCTGTGTTCAAAGCCTCCAAGCCAGGAGGGGGAGCCAGTCTCAAGTGGTTCGGTGCTTCACAGCAGAGAGGAACCGTCCTGGTTCTCACCTCTGTTCAGGCAGCAATCTGCACTGCCTGGCTTGTCTCTTCTTCGCCTTCTCCACATAAAAACACCAAATACCACAATGACAAGATAGTTTATGAGTGTATAGTTGGCTCCACTATTGGCTTTTCCGTGTTACTGGGATACATCGGTATATTAGCTATTCTCAGCTTTGTGTTGGCGTTTATGGCGAGGAATCTGCCCGACAACTTCAACGAGGCCAAACTCATCACCTTCAGCATGCTGATCTTCTGCGCTGTGTGGGTGGCCTTTGTTCCTGCTTATGTCAGCTCACCAGGCAAATATGCAGATGCAGTGGAGGTGTTTGCCATCCTGGCATCCAGCTTTGGCCTCTTGATGGCGCTGTTTGGACCTAAATGTTACATAATTCTGGTGAGACCAGAAAGAAACACAAAGAAAGCTCTGATGGGAAGAGGAGTGGAACAATAAAATAGCTTGTAAAAGTACAGTAACTCCTTCAATGTATCCCATTTTGGTACGGCACAACAGAACTTTAAAAAGATTTTGTTTAATACTTTCTGCAGGAAGGTGGACAACAAATTCTGTAGCTCTGAACATCTTCACATCAACTCAGCTCAGCATCTCTATCTCTGCAGACAAAAAAGTATATGATTCTGCCAGGACTGTGTTTCACAGGGGGACGGTGTGTGCAGGTCAATGTGCAGTGCAAGCATTCACACGGTCATCTCACCAGGTCACTGTTCAACCTGTTTGCATGTGACCAGCTGCAGACTGAGCTCCATCTTTAGCAATGATTTCCTTCTTGCCTCTCATTCATGAAGTCCAAGATTAATTGTGGAGGACTTGACCATTTCTCCTACCTGAACTGTGGAAGCCTTTGGAGAATTGCATCATGAACCCTCAGAAGCTCAGTCCTGACAGATTAGTACATTGTAAGATGTGACACCAATCAGAAAAGCAGTCACAAAAACAGATCAGTCATTGGCACTCATTCATTTTTTTTGGTGTCAGAGTAAAGGGGGTTGAATATAGAAGTACTACACACATTTTCTTGGTTCTGATTTGATCAAGAATATTTTATTTTATGAACTTGTGCTACTTTACATTGTTCTGTATCATGTTCCTTTGCAGTGTGCAGAGGTTTGTAGTTGCCACATTAACAAATGTGATGCTATTCAAAGGGTCTGAATGATTAAGAGGTGGAATCAATTTACAAATTTTGACTAATATGAAAAGTTTTTGAGAAAGATGAATTTATGAAACAAATTAATGTTAGAACACAAAATACCAGAACCACAGTTTTTTAATGATTTTATTGTTTGTTGAAATGTTGCCTCTAAAATATCACTGCATCTGCTTTGTATTCATTTGAATGTAAATTAATTTCTATAAATAAATATCCACTTGTTTAATCTCTGTAGTGTAAGTTCTTAGACAAACTGCAGTAAATTACACTTGACAAACAAAAACAACCCAACGTGACAGAAGCGAAAACTTTAAATAGCACAGAACATACATGTATCGTTACACAGTTATTACAAATTAGACATATTGCATACAGAATTTTCAAAAGTTATGAATTTCAAGGTCTGCCCTTGTCCAACTTTTCTGTGTATGGATAGAAAGGATCTTATTGACCATTTTGAAAGCACTTTTGGTATCTGACCAGCAGATGGCAGCAACAGACTTTAAATTGAGCAGAGTATAACAGTCACGTTCCTGATCTGGTTAGCAGACATCTAGCACTTTACACTACTTAAATGTAAATAATTTGACCATTAGATTACAACGTTTTAATAAAGAAATCAATGTGACTGTTGACAATATCCTCCGTGTAGCATCAATATTTAAGATATCTTTAATAATTAGGATACTGAAACAACGTAGTCACATTTGGAGGATGTATAAAAGTTCTAATTATGCTTTTATCCTCCCTTTTAACCCTTAGCTAAATTTTTTTTAACATAAAAACATGTATCCAAAGGAACACATACCTAAACTAAGTGAATAGAACATATTCTTGGTTTATTTTTTATAAGGGCACCCATTAAATTATGATTATTTTTTTATAGGTTGTCCAACATGGTGTACAATGTCTTGAAAAACAAAACTTTTAAAATCAAACAATAAAGTATAAAACTAATAAAACAGGGGATGCCTGAAATGACTACCTTGCCATCAAATGCTTCTTGGTGTTTCTCTCCGGCCTCAGAAGGATGATGAAACACTTTGGAGCAAAGATGCAGAACAGCAAACCGTAACTCGAAGCCAGGATGGCAAAAATCTCCACGGCCACCGCGTATTTTCCAGGTGAACTCACGTAAGCGGGGACGAAAGCCACCCAGACGGCACAAAAAATCAGCATGCTGAAAGTGATCAGCTTGGCCTCGTTGAAGTTGTCGGGGAGCTTCCTGGCGAGGAAGGCCAGAAGGAGGCTGGTGCAGCCCAGGAGGCCAATGTAGCCGAGCACCAGAGAGAAACCTGCCACAGAGGTCATGGCACACTCCAGGGTCACCTGCAGGCCCGGGATCTTCAAGTTGGGTCGAGGCTCCGGGGGGCTGAGTGACAGCCAAATAACGCAGATGATAACCTAGAAAAAAAAGGGAAACATGGTCATGGCAATAACGTTATTACACTGTAGATTTAAGTAGCTATTTAAAAATAGCCTTTATTATCCCACAAGGGGAAAATTCAGGTGCAACAGGTAAAGGTGCACAAAAAAATGCTTAAAGTGTTAAATAATAATATTACTATTAATATATTGTACAAGACTTTTGTTCTCAGAAGTAAAAGAATAAACCACAATAAATAATTTAAAAACTTACCTTGAAGGTAAATATAAAGGGAAATGTTAAATACTTCTTACTGTATGTAACCAATGTTTTACACAATGTTGATTTTCTTTCTTATGTCTGTCTCGTACATGTAGAGAAAGTTTTGAAATGATTCACCATGGTATCATTTTGTTCTCATCTGTTGCCTCATCAAGGTCTCAACACATCGCACTTCATCAGGGATGTAAACGGCATCCTGAGTAAAAGAAATATATATTTTTTTTAAAAAAGCTACGCTACCTGTACGGATGTGAAGAGGCAGACGCTTCCTCTCTGCTGTCCGGGACCGAACCACCTCATGAGGGCTTCGGCGCCGGGCTGGGCCGAGCGGAACGCCGCC
The DNA here is from genome assembly GCA_903067075.1 of Micropoecilia bifurca. Taxonomy (NCBI): domain Eukaryota; kingdom Metazoa; phylum Chordata; class Actinopteri; order Cyprinodontiformes; family Poeciliidae; genus Micropoecilia; species Micropoecilia bifurca. The sequence goes on along the minus strand of CAEGAF010097930.1, from coordinate 45,835 downwards.
AGGACCACGATGGTCTTCACTTGAAGGCACGACACGCAGAGGACGAAGCTGATCCCGAAGGCCGCCTGTTGGAACCGGCACGACCACGCCGAGGGCCGGCCGATGAAAACCAGCGAGCACAGGAAGCAGAGCTTCAGCGACAGGAGAAGCAGAAAGCTGAGCTCGGAGTTGTTGGCTCGTACCTATGAAGACACGGGGACCGACAAACTCCGAATGGTTTCGTTTTCCAAGTGCAAAACATCAAAACGTCGAACGTGGACGACGGTCGGCTTACCACCGGCGTCTGGCGGTAGTGGAGGAACACCACGAACACAGCGGTTGTCGCGGTGACCCCAGAAACGGCCGCCGATGTGAGGGCGATGCCCAAAGTTTCATTGAAGGAAAGGAAGTCCAGCTGGCGAGGGATGCAGGCGGTGCGCTCGGCGTTGGACCAGAACTCAGATGGGCAGTGATTGCACTGAGTGGAACCTGAACGCAGAACAAATAGAAACAGAAGAGAACAGAAAAGGGCTTTGCTTTGAGACTGACGTCCTCACCAGTTGTGTTGCTGATCTCTCCATCGGCACATGGAATGCAGTCAAAACAGCAGATGGGTTCTCCTTTCCTGCTGGCCATCCGGGTACCAGGAGGACACCTGTCACTGCAGACGGAAACGGGCACCTGGAGAAGGTTCAACATCTCCTCAGTGTCAAGAGGAAACAAGAAATAACTGCAGAAAACCCCCAAATAAACGGATTCATTCGGAGTACCTGACTGGACCCTGTGCTCCACAGAATGGCAGACTCGTTAAGGTGGAGGTCAAAGCCTTCCACACGGCCAATCAAAACAAGGTTGACCTCTCCGTCCGGGCCGCTCTGCCAGTTCACGAGGTCATACTTGGCCGTGATGTCGGCACCTTGGAAATAAAACGCTTCGCCCTGCGGTGTGGTGAAGTTCACCTTGCTGAGCTGCTCCATCAGCTGAAGGCCAAGAAGTGGGAAGAAACATTACTACAGCATTCTTGTTTTTGCACCTGCTGCTTGGTATTCCGTAAAAACAATACATCTTCATGTTTTAGAGCTAGAAAGCACGGAAGATTTGCAAAGGTGAAACAAAAATACACAATCAGCAGTTATCTCTGGACTTCCTCGGGAACTGCAACAGTAGTTTTAAAATCTCTTGCACTAATCACAGAACAGTTTATTTTCTTAAACAATAAAAAATATTTTAGTAGAAATACATTGAAGGAGTGATGTTGAATAGTGACACCAAAAGAGAAAATATTGAATACTTTTACTGTAAAGATCATCATATAAGGAGAACCTTGTGAGCTTCTCGGAAGTAAACAGATGAAAGGGACACATTTCTCCACAACCACAGAAATCAAATCAATCTATTGTAAACTATTTTATCCCAGGAGAATGAAGCAATCACAGGTTCACAAGAAGGACCGATCATGTTTTAGATATCATACTGATATCTGACTTAGAGGTAGAACAGTTTACTGGGTAGCAATTTAAAATTATGTCCTCAGCTGCCTCTAGTTCACTTTTCTTTCTCTTTTTAAAAAAATATATGATTATTGATTTTGCCAAGATTTTGCTCTCATATACCACAACTTGGGAACAAAAAGTAAAAAAAAAAAAAAGATGATACAAGCACTTAAAATATGAGGTCCAAATCTAAATGCACATTTCACAAAAAGTCTGAAACATGCATTAAATGTCTTTACCTCCAGGGGTTTGATTTGAGTGTGAAGTGAACAGGTGACGTTTTGTCCAGGGGAGCCGCTGACCTCAGGGCAGGAGAGCAAGGAGTGAAGGGCGTGAGCTGCAGCATAGACCGCCAGGTAGACGTTGTACGTCACCCGTAGCTGCGAGGTGTCAGTGAAGAGATTCTCCACGTCCCACAGACTCTCTGTGCCGTTGCAGGGTGGAAGAGAAGACGACGAAGGAGCTGCCACAGTCCCAGGACTGCATCCAAATTCCTTCTCCCAAAATTCCTTTAGGACCTGGTCATTAGGGCGAAGCGATGGGTTTAAATTCCGAACAAAAGTCCCGAACCCAGGCAGGAATGAACTGCGGATGGCAACGCCGAGGACGCCTCTCGCCACTTTACGTGAAAAGGCGCTTTGCCGAAGATCAGTGCTTGTGCTCCAAGCCTCACTTGCCAGGAATTGTCTGTCAGTCACCTAGAAATAACAACAACAAATGTCAGAAATGATGCAACAGATGCCGTCTTTAGTAGCTCATATAGAGATTTTTTATTTCCGTTTCTCACATTTAGTTTCTCCAGTTGTAGGAACAGCTCTATTACGTCCGTATACCAGGTGAAGATCAGAATCACCTTCGCAGTCGAGGCCTGGATGGCGAGCGCAGCCCGGCTGGCGTCACTTACGATGTTTTCTCTCTCAAGGGTCTCCACAAAGGAGAGACAAACCCCAGACCCCTGGATTTCCTCCTGGAACACCTGATTTGGAGCACAAATAAGAAGGTTGGAAAGGAATAAATGCAGGTTGTTAGACATTAATCCAACAGTAATATTACCATCAAATGTTGGAATCACAATATTGCTTATGAAAATCCCAAATGTCACAATCTTTTCTCTTCCTCGTTAGTCTTTGTGATGTTTGAGCTTCGACAATTTGGCTAAATATGTAGTTGACACATTTCAGTTCCTGATATCTTGAATATAAAAGCTTATTAAATACTAATACATCTACTGGAACAACCTTCAGTGCCATGAGGCCATACTCATGGTTGATCACCACTGCTCCAACCCAGGTCCAATTAAACCTTATAGCGAGCTGAGCAATTGCACGGGCTTGATAGATATCACTGGCCATGGTTCTGAAGAAATTAGGATATTGTCGCCTGTCACTTAAGCTTGGAGTACTTGCTGTGTAGCTCACCTAAAGGGGGAAAACAAAATGTTCTTTTACTGTAAAATTCAACATTTAATCTGAATCGTAGAGCAAACAAACTGTAAGAAATGCTCTATCTATAGTCTGTAGGTATAATGTATGTATCTGTCATGTCAGGAAACTCACTAGAGGAACAGAAAGTTGCCCCAGGAGTCTGGACAGTATCTGGGCTGTTATAGACGAGGAGCCACCAATGATCAGAGGCACACGCTGTTCACCTAAAACTTTACAGAGAGTTCTACATGTCATTTTTTTTTATTTCGCAATAAAACAGTCTTATTCTGCACAAAACAAGTCAAGACAACTACCTGCTCCGACTTCTGTTTCCTGCTGATCCAAGTTACAGGTCGGTGTGTCTCCACCGACCAATGAGAGCGCTGCCTGCATCTCCCAAGCAGGGAGGGCGCAGCCGTCATGGATACGGTGGCCCAGCTTCACGCCCGGCAGCAAGGCGGAGCTGTGGTTGATTTCCTCTAGAGTGAACACCATCGCATAGATGTACTGCAGTGGGAGATTTTGCAAACTGTAGGAGAACAGGAGAGATGATGAGGTCACAAAAAAATTATATGCAAAAGCATTAGCAAACTAGTTACTTGAAAAGTATTAATACCACATTAAACCTTTTTTCCATTTTCAAGTTTGCCAAGTACCAAAGTCATGGACACAGCAAATGTGAACGACACTAAGAAACACTGGATGGACCTAAATACAGGAAAATCCAAGAGGATAACCTGTTAGTGATTGCATAAACTGGAAATCTACCACTGCAGATTTTCACAATGAAATTGCTTAGATGAAAGCAGGATTCTGGGAAAAGATAAAAATTGACGTTTGCACACTCCCTCCAAAAGCCAAAACCCATCCCACAGTTCTCGTTTCTCTCGTTTCACAACCTTCTAGTCCTGTAAGATACAATCCAATAAAATTCAGCCATCACTGAACTTGATGGCCAACATGTGATGAGCATTTGAAAGAAAAAACGGAGTTAAAGTCTGTTAATAGTCTTGCAAAACCCTGTAAAAAACAAACTGCTAACACACTAAATGTGATAAACAGTCAACTCATCAAAACAGGCATGTAAAAAGTAAAAAGTGACTTCCTGAGTCTCACCCAGTGCAGGGCTTGTTGTCTGGCTGAAGAGTGAACCTCTGGTCCTTCACAGGAGGCATGTAGTAGAGGTTAAAGAGCCCGCCGATGATTACGTCCCCGTCCTCAAACAACCCGCGGTCACTGGGTTTTCCCCACCGGGAGCAGGTCAGGGTCAGCGTCTGAGCCGGCTGCAGGCCCACCAGCCAGAGAGCGACGAGCCGGACCAGCAGGGACATGGTGCGGGTCTGGACGCTTCAACGCAAAACACCTCCTAGAATAAATTTACAGAACATCTTGGGAAAAGAAATACACCTGTATGCTATTTTAAATCTTTAAGCAACATGAACGAGTTGAAGTCTTCAAGTCTTCATCTAGACTGATTAAATGTCTCTGACAAAGAAAGTACTGGCAAAACTATGTTAAGTCATGAAGACGCAGCCTCTCCCTCCTGCTCTGCAGCAGACGATGATCTGAATATGTATGAGTGAAGTTCAGAGTGGAGATGACGCTCCACCAAATGATCCCTCTCAGAGGTAAAGGCACAGCAGTGAGGGGAGTGACTGAGGTGTCATACAGTGAAGATGCAAGACCATAAAAATAAGAAAGAAAGAAATAATACACAAAAACAGTTTGCATTGTAACATTGGAAAAGTTTAATTGAAATTAGCTCAACATAATTAGGCAAAACAAACACTTAAATAAAAAGGTCAAACATTTTGCGGGGTTTTTATGCTGAGCATCTTTATGTTAATTTCTAAACTGAAATACCAACAAACCCTCTTCCAATCTTTTGGTTTGCGTTAGAACTAGTTTTCTAAAATCCAACACATGCAAATCCTCACGGCGGCAATTAGCATTTTAGATCCTAAAAGAGTCGAATGGGTTCTTGGCAGAGTCAAAATATTGCATGAAAGAGATGTTTTTGTTTGTTTGCCTCAGAGCTTTTAGCTCAATTTTCAGAAACTTGAAAAGTGTTTCTCCCTTAGAGATCATTTTGGGTTTTCCTTTCTTAGTCGCACTTTGTAATATTAGACAAAAATAACGATAATTGGTGAAAAATTAACTTAGATCATTTAAATCAACCTGGATTAAGTTATTGAAAACAGGAGTCAGCTGCCATCAAGTAGTTGTGATTTATGGCTATGAATCTTTTATCCTTTGTTCGTTACAGAATTCACTTAGTTCAGTCAAGGTGGAGAGTTTTCAAGCGGAAGCATACAAAGTTCGACTAGGCCACTCCAAAACATTAGTCTTAACTGGATATTTGGTTTATTGTTCTGAAAACCCAAATGCGTAAGGTCAACCTAAGGTCAAAAACTTTCAGGATTTTCTGTAAGAGAATGAAACCTCCTGTTTATTTGCCACATAGACTTTCAGATTATAGGCTGGAATAGGATTATAAACCTAGGTTCCTGAGAGCATGGGGCTGATAATACTTTAATCTTCTCCCTAAATTACCCTGAGAAGAAGTTAGTAAAAGTTTTGATTTCTATAAATGTACAAAATCTCACTAAAAGAAATTAGTGAGTTTAAATACAGAACAATTACACAAATACACAATTAGCCCCAGGTCTTGTTGTGTTAAACTTTATTTATTTCTCCGACCATAAATGTAGGCAGGTTAAGGTGAATAGATATTTATTTTGTCATAGTCATTGTCTTGCATTTTCTCATATGTTTGCTTGGCTTTCCCATTTTGAAAAGTGACTGAGAGCAGTGCTTTGTCAGTTCAGACTCATTACTCTGGAAAACAGGAAGTCATAGATTATTTAGCAAAAGTACTTGAAGAACGAAAGCGCATTCGGTTAGATAAGTTTTATAGAAATGTCCACAGGTACTTTTGGCACTGATGGTGTGTAATAAACAATAACACGAGTTTCCTTTTCCCACTTAATAAACAGATTTTCGCAGATATCTTAGGGACATTGTCATACTCCAAAAGCTCATTTACTAATTTTAATGTTTTTTTTTTTTTATGTTGCTCATCTTGAAGATGAAGATGCTCCAGTGACTTAATATCCGGAGTGCAAAGCTCATCTCGTTTAAGCCTGCTAAATGTCAGTGTGACAGAAGGTGACAGAGCAAAGTCAAGCCGCTAAAGTACTTCTTCCGCTTGTGATTCAGACGACGTGACGTGTTACCTCCTCCGACGGAAGCGATGGTGTTGTCAGTTTTTGCCATCTGCTTACCATCTTAGCTGGTCCAGCTTAGCATGTAGGAAAGGCTCTTCATTCTGCACCTTTTTGGCAGCAGCTGCCGATACAACTTTGGTCCGACCATCTGTTCGATGTGTGTAGTTCGATGAGTTTGGTATCCATCACCCACTGCAAGGCGGCCTGGGAGAGGTCAGTGGCGCAGGTCAACAACTAATCCTGTTCAAACATCCAGTTTATCCAGCTGTCATTCAAATAAGCCAATAGATGTGCTATATGACCACGTGCTATTTCTAATTGGGATGTTCTTTTGTTATTAAAGTAAAACAATATGAACATTTGTGCCAAAATGTACCCCTAAAGTGTACCTTAAATTAAGTAAATTCAATGGCCTCTGCATTTTTCTGATGAAAGAAAAAAGGTTAAACACTGAGCGATACTGTGTTCAGTTTCACGTGGGCAGAAAGTGCTGCTGAGCCGCAGGTGTGCAACTCATAATCCTAATTATCGTTCATTTCACACACAATTACATCCAATTATGCAATTACAGCGAGGCGGCACATAGGGGAAAAACAAGTGGTGCATGTTTGCTTTGTTGGTTTAACCACAACATTCACTTTAAACTACACTTGAATATTTAACCAATATCGTATTGCAAATAAAATAAATAAATAAATAAAAATAAAAAAAATTAAAATAAATTTTGCGTAGCAAAAGTATCCCATTACCTGCTACAGAAGTGTCTCCAGAGCATGATGCTACCACCACCACTTTTCACTTAGGTTTTCAGGGAGATGTGCAGGATTAATTTTATGCTAAATATTGAGAATGTTTGTCAAATCTGACCAGCACACCTTCCACACACATCCATATGTCACATTTTGGGACCATGAATGTTTTGATATGGATGATTATTTAATTTTTAATTTTTTACTCTCAAGCTTTGGATTTAATCAAGATCCAAGTAGGATTGATTTATTGCCAATAAATTTCTGTAAGGACATTTGATCAACTTAGCCCCAACAAAATTGATTTAAAGTCCATTGTTGGTCCTGTTAAAATAGTTAGAAAAGGCATTTCAGACCGATCTTTACATGAAGGTAACACAAACAGTTCTGTTGTAGTGTGCACTAATAACTAGTACTAAAATATTCCCCCCCCCAATTTCCAGTAGCCGGTGACTGATTGGAGACTTAACCTCAACCAGTATCAGAGGCTGCTGTGCATATTTTTTTTTATTTCAAACATGTTCAAAAACATTTGTTATGCTACATATATTTAGAAGTAAGAGACTCAAAAGGAAACTAAATAGGAAGCTTCAGTTTCTCTTCTCAGCTGGTTTGGTCAGAGTATTCTCCAAGGTTTCATTAATGCAGACAAAGTCCAGCTAGTGTTACGTTTAATGGGAAACCATTCAAATTTTTAAACAACTCTGATGGACACTGAGCAGCCATTTCCCCCATGCCAGTTTTATGCACAATTCCCTCATGAATAGTGAATTTACGGTCTCTTGCTCTTCAGGTTTAATGGGCATCTGGAGAAAAAGCACTATCTTATTTGGTAAATCTTAAAATAACATCTGAATGGTTAACACATGAATAAATTAACTTGTGTCTAAAACTGTTTTAATTTTTATATGTATTTGTAAAACTATCTGCTTTTAATAAACCCAACTGTTTAGCAAAAGAGAAAATACACAGTGTGTTCAAACCAATTATTTCTATCTTTTATTGCATTGATAGGAAAAATCCTCACAGTTCTGCAGTGAGCAACAATACAAAGAAAAAAAAAGTGTGGCATAATACTGGAACTTTTCTCTAAAGAAAAACCAACAGCTTTGTTGTCTTCTCTTCCTCCGTCTGACTCTGTGTATCGATCGTTTCATTCGCTCAGGCCGTCAAGTTGTACAAAACAAAATAACCAGAAAGAACAAGAGTATTTTCATTGTCTGTATCAAAGCAATTATAAAAATAAAAACCTTTAAATTCCAATTCTCCAAATGTTCTTTTCTTTTGTTCTTGCCATCAAATTCTACAGGTTGTCGAGAGTAACAAGTCCAAGTACAGAAGTTAAATGAGCCGTATTACACTTTAATACAAACATGCCTACCACCTCTGTTTGCTCTGCGCAAATGTGTTTGGGTAATCCAACATCTATTGTATAAACTAGTGCATAGTCATGCTTGACATGTTCACATGTAACATGCACAAACATATATATGTGAAGTTCAAAGTGGTTCTCTGCTAAAACCGACCTCAAATGAAAAATCCTATCAGGGGCATTTTATAAACGACACAGTTAAGGAAGTTCCACTGAAAAGAGGAGGAAGACTTACGTTTGATAGATGAAAAAAATGAACCCCATCTATTAAAAGTAGCCGCTTCGTTATCTACACATTCAAAGGATGCAAAGAAAGACATTACGGTACTTCTCTGCTTTTACTTCTTCTTTTTTGCTTCATTATTATTGTACATAACGTTGGACAGTACAACACAGGGACAAAGATTACAAGATTCTGTACAATCTGTTCAGGAAGCCATTTGAAGGGAGCCAAAGTCCCCGAGTACATTTACACATTAGGGAGAATATAGACAATACACAGCCAACAACATCATTCTTGACAGGAAAGTGAACGTTTCATACAGGTGGACATTTCATGCGTTCAGGTCCAACCGTGGATTATATGCAACATTTCACTTACAGTATATTGTAGACTATTAACAGCCCGGACATGTCAATAAAACAAGTGCAATATTTCATTTTAATGGTCTTCTGGCTTTTGGTATAACTGAATCTAAAGAAGGTCAAGTACTTTGTCCTTCGTTCCGCGTCATGGCACAGTCAGTCACACCTACAACCTGAGTAGAAAGTAGACTTCAGGTTCAGAATCGTAATGAGAAGTGATGCCAAGTGGGAGAGAGTCATCTGTATAGTACCGATCTCTGAAGTGGTCCACGTTGCCGTAACGTACCGATGTGCAGGCTCCTTCAGGGAGTCCTCTGTCCTCCAGCTCATCTAGGTAGCCTGCTATGTAGGAGCCAGTGGAGTGTCTGTTAGGTGGTTGATTCTGCAGGGACGGTTTGTTCCTCCATACTACTCCACCAACGCTGTCGCCGTTGCCGATTGCCACCCCGGGCCGAGCTTTCAGGGCCTCTTGTTGTCTCTCGCGGGCGCGGCTGTTGATGTGGCGGACTCGGCTTTGGCTCCGCGAAGACAGGCGTCGGGCAAGCATCGGAGGAGGGGAATCGTCCGTATCTCTGGAAATAATTGGGGATGCACTTGCTTCTTGGGGTTGTGCCGGTTGGATTTTCGCTTCTTGTTGCAACTGAGTCGACTGTGGTCTTTCTTTGAGACCGTCATCTAGCTCTAAGCTAACCAGTCTGCGCAGCTGTTCTGTAAGTGTATCATTAGACTTTGTGTGAAAAGAGTGTTTGCCTGTTGAATCTATAGGCTTTGGCCTCGTTATGTGAGGAGTGATGAAACTGCGACTAATTATGTTGTATTTGCTTTGAAAGTTGCAGGAAATGTCTTCAGAGGTCAGGTCCCCGAGAGACTTAGACTTGCATGGCTTACGGGGTGTGGAGTCAGTGACAGAGAGTGAAGACTGTAGATAAGCTAATGAAGGACCTGAATTTGATTGCAGTGAGTCTCTGACTTTGGACGGTTGATTATGTCTGCTATGAATGAGGTTGGTCTTGTATTTCCCAGTCTGTAAAACCTGTGTTTGACCTTGGCTATGTAATTGGACGTTTTGAGAAGTTTTAGTCTCCAATGACTGCATAATACAAGTATGGTCAAGCTGGCTGTGCGATGCTTTACATTCAGAAGAAGGAGAGCATAGGGCTCGTTGTCTGGACCGGTTCTGAGATGCAGGACATTGACGCAGAAGACTTTCAGCAGAGGAAAAGCCATTGTTGAATCCTCTCTCTGTTTGAATTTGATTGGTTTCTGGCCTTTGTTGATGAGACCCGTTAAAGAGCAGCATCGAACTACAGCTCCTTAAGTCAGACGTTTGGTTGTTGTTCAGTAAGTCAGAGTTACCCTGAGGTATGGGGTAGCTGTTCTGACGAAGAGCACTGGGGTTTAAGGGTCTGGAGCTGATACAACTCTGACCCAGTGGAAGTTGTGAGCTGTTTTGTTGATGGTGATTAGTCATTTGACGGCATTGCTTATTCACTGGGAATGAAAATTGTGAAGACGCTAGATGAGATGATTGTGTTGGGCTCTGTGTTTGGGGGTACTTTCGAGAGAAGTCGTGATTTTGGTAAATAGCTTGGTGTTTCACTGGACTTGAAAACCTACCCCACTGCTTGCTTTGGTTTGGCATGATCTGCGATGGATCTTCATCAACATTCAGCTCCACTTCTGTAAATGACTCTCCGGCTGAATGGTGGAGAGTCTGAACGCGATCACTGGAGAAGGAGCTCATGTACCTTTCAGAAGTACCTCGTTCTGCTTTAGGTGCTGCAAATGGAGCATCTTCCACCTCCTCGTAAACCCTCTCCTCTGGCTCCACAACTTCTTGTCTTTCACCCCACATTCTTTCCTCACTGCTTCCTTTCCCTAAGTTTTGAATAGCTTTTACAGGTGAGGACCCCAGACTGCTGCAAGGCGTGCTCCCTGTAGTATCTGCTTGAACATGGACCGTCTGCTTCCTCAGGTTGTACACAGACACAGGCGTCAAAACTTCCTCATCCAGGATAGTGTAAACCTCTTCAAGCTCAGCAGTTTCTGGGCTCGAAATGAGAGCTGTAGCAAGTTTATCTTTATTCTTGTTGGGTGAACAAATGTTACTGTGTACATGATTTGACTTTTGGGAGTTTGTCAGCGGTTTGATTTTAAGAGATGCCATTTTGTTTATGAGAGGAGACCTTAGATCTTTTCGGAAATTAGGTGAAGTAGCCCTAAAGTTCAAGTGGGATGAGGTGACGGTCTGAGACGGTGTAGTTAAATTCCTTAGATCACCAGTGCATTCAAACTGATCAATTAAAGCAGAAACAGAGCAACAAGTGTCTTGTTCAATGCCTAAAGACACTCCATCAATGAGTCTAGATATGGTGCTGTCATGTAAAGAGCTGGGAGCAAAGCTTGTTAGAGAAACAGCTGGCAAAGATGAAGGTACCGAGGAAGAGGAGGAGGAGCTTGACGGTGCAAGAGTGAATGTTGTACTATTTGATGATGTTTCTGGTTTTTCCGACGTTGTTTGGCTATTTGTTAAAGGCGACATAGAGGCAGCTTTCTCTGGTTCTTTGGGGAAGTTAATGGATTTGCTTTGCTCTGACTGGTAATTGACATATACTTCTTCCTTTCTTATCCCCCCACCACCAATAACCAGATAGGAAGTCTCCCCCGGTTGATCACGCTCTTTCTTTCTGTTTGTCTTTGGAGGGGTGGAGACAAGCGATTTAACGGAAAACGACGGGTCAAAGAAAGCATCCGCAGAGGAAGACCTGGGCCTGTCGAATCGGGAAGCTCCTGTGGACACAGAAAAGGTAGAGAAAAGCTCAGTGAATACGGGCTAACATGTCACATTGGGGACAGGTTACTTAGCCCCTTAACCGATTCGCACCAACAAGTTGGCGTTTTGTCCCATTTTGCACATCTCGTGACAGTAATCAAAATATTTTATCCTTTGTTTTTTTGGTTTGCTTCTCTTGTCAGCTACAACTTCAATGAACTTTAGGAATAAACAATTATAAAATGTTTCAATGTCAATGTTATTGTATACTGTCATAACCTTCCAGAAAACTGTAAAACAGCTGAAACACTGGGTACCTTTAAATCTCAACTTAAAACCCAGCTGTTTAGAGTTGCTTATGGCTAAATTGCGGGTTTGGTTGTCTTCAAAGTTTTTAATGTTTTTATCTTTACTTTTCATCTATTATTAACTTTCTTTATTTCTCTGTCACACTGTCTATGTAAAGACCCCCCGAAAAACGTCCCAGTTAAATGAATCTATATCTAGGTGTGTGAGAATTTTTGTTAAATGACATCTTAACTAAAACTCTGAGGTGTGAGAATCCTTGTTAAATGGCACTTTAACTAAAACTGTGAGGTGTGAGACGTTTAACTGAAGTCCTACAAGGGGTGCGGGTTTTAATATTTTTATCTTTTTTAACCCTATTTTCTTTTTCTTTAAAAAAATCTATTTGTCTTTCTAACTGTTTATTTACTGTCACATGCTGTTTTTATTTTAATTATGTAAAGAACTTTGAAATGCCTTGCTGCTGAAAGGTGCTATACAAATAAAATTTGATTGATTGATCAAACCAAGTAATTTCTCAAGTTGGGGATAGTATCTGTTCTATCCTCTACATATATATTTTAGCATCGTTACAAAAATATTTGTTTTTGCAGTAGATTGTTAGTAGAAAACGACTTAACTTTTCAAACATCTGGATTCAGGACATCTGAATATAAATTTTCCAGATGTCTGGTAGCAGACCTTTTCTTTTTGTATTCAAAGCAGTCTTGTATGACCAAAACTGTTCGTGCACGAGAAGGCAAAGGAACAACATAATTGGTACCAAAACTATAAAGCTTACAAGCAAAACAACATGGCAAGGCAACATCTACACACAAACAAATGGACCAGTAAGAACAACAGCCAAGGGAAAGCTGAAACAATGGGTCTTTGAGGTTGGAACAATAAAACTGGGAGACACTTTTGCAGATATCAAACACAGAAAATGGTAAAATGGGGTTGGCTTGGTAAAATGGGAGCTGATGGCACACTGATGTATCTCTCAGACCATTTTCAAACCAAGTACACTGGGTGAATGCGATGCTTGCAGTTTTTGACCAATGCTGTCTTCGGACAATAGTATTTCTCATTACCTGGAGGGATTTCCTAGTCAGTTCTCTACTATAAAGAAACACAGAAAATGTAGATGGGACAGGAAAAGCATGTTAATGTCTCATGGAGATTAGGCCGCGGTCCAACAGTTGACAAGGTTACTGTGCATGTAGCTGTAGCAGAAGGACAGAAATCCTCTCCGATTCACCTTGTGGTAAATCGGCTGGATTGATATACTCTTATTGCCCTTATTACAAAAAATAACAGCATCAAATTGTTAGATGACAAATTATAAATACAGACAATTTCAAGTAGTAGTTTGTATGTAAATTGTATTACTCTAAAAATCTTTTAACTTGGATTAAAGCAAAAATACCCACCGATTATGGTGTCTGCACCCACATCATGCTGTTCCTTTTCTGGGGAGCAGATTGACAGCTGCCCCTGCAGAAGTCTGTCTAATGGCATGGAAATGGGTCTATGGACAAGAGGGGCTCGAGGTTGAAGTGGCTTCTCGGCCCCTTCTGCCCTGGCTGAGAGCCCTTCTCCTCCTGAAGCCCCTGCATCAGTGCCATTCCTGTGATCAGATATCGAAGCCACCGACTCCGATAGCGCCATCTTCGTCTTCTTCCGGCCCTTTGCTGGGGCGCTGGCTGTTCGACGCAGGAGGTGATCACTAATTGAGCGCTTCCGAAGACCAGAGGTGTTTGTGTCCACAGAGGACTTGGAGGAACGGTTGAAGAAACCTCGAATGCCTCGCAGTTGGTGACCCTGAGTACACAAGCATCGGAAATAAGAAATCAGCAAAAGATGTAGACAGCTGTAAATGTAACAGACTGAATCACTGGAAAGTGAACTTACTTCTGTGATTATATTCAAAAAGTGAAAGGAAATGCTGACTGTTTAGATGATTATCACATTGCATCGTTATAACTTACAGCTCAGAAAATCCAAACTACAGTTTCTCAGGTGATTTAAATATTAAATAAGACAAATAAATAAAAATGATTATTGCAGGAATGTTGGCTGACTGAAAACAGAGTTTCTGAAGTGTCTTAAGAAGTCATAAATTTGACAGGCCTAAAAAGTCTCAACTTGAATTTCCAAACCAGGTCCAAAATCACATGTAATCGTGTCTGAACTTTTGACAGCCATTTATGTATTTCTTCTTCCATCGAGTACTTTTAGGCATTTATTTACTATAGAAGCTCACAACCATCAATAATTGATTCACTTTGCAGTAGTCGCTTCAAAGGAATTATTATGGAAGAATAAACTCCTAAATACCAACATAAAAATTTTCCCTATACAGCTTTAGTATATTAAAGTTTTGCAAATTTACTCTTACACATCCTTATCATACACTGTAAAAACAAATGCACTTTTGACATGCAGAACACAGGCTTTTACATATCATGAAAGGGAATGAAAATGAGTGAATCAAACAGTGAATTTCATGGACACATGTAGAAGCTCATGAACTGAACTTGCATGCTTTTAAAAACACTTCCTATAGATGGCAACCTTACACCTCAGGTACAGGAAATGTGATGCAAGAAGCTGCTTATTTGTGCATGCATACCATGCTGTTACCATTTTGTTGACCTCCGGGGGGGGGAAAAAAACAATAAAATAGCAATGATGATATGAAACCAACAAATTTGGCAAGCAGATTGCAAGATGACTAAAATTCATCCACCCAACATTTCCTTTGGATGTAACACTGCACTCAAATGGCATGCATTGCTTTTTCATGCAGTACCACAGAAAACTCAGGGGCTCCATATACCTTGCTGGTTCCTAAAAAGTGCATTATGGTAAAGCTTGGGTTCAGGACAAGAGGGCTCCACTGGAGAGAGAAGATAGTGGAAGGAGCAGAGCCTCAGTTGACTGATGTGTTGAGAAGGAATGAAACGTGTTTTTCTAAACAATGTAATTTCAGCTGGGAAAAGAGATTAAAGGCAAACACTACAGAGCTCTTACCTTCCCGTAGACGTCATGCACCGACACATGTACAAATATGGACGCCTCAGTCAGGCCCTCCAGGTAGACGTGTCTGTAACCTGTTGTTTAGAAATGAAACATATTAAGGGGAAGGTGCATTTAGGAACCCATGTCAACACACTCAGTTGAAAGGTTAAGGTTGGGATGAGTTACGGTGAACAATTGTGAAATAATACAACCCCATTGTTTTTAAACTGTAAGAGTAAAACACAAAGTGATGCATTTTAGTACATCACAGTGCCTCAATTAAACATTAAGGATAAAACGGCAGAGTTGTACACAGACCAGGCATCAGGCTACTGAAGGCAACAGTCCGTTGACCGATGAAGTCTCTTCCGATGGGGTCGTGGTCCCAGACGAGGAAACGCACGAGAGCCAGCTCAGCCATATGAAGGGTGAAGGACAGAGTCTCCTCCCACACTGGATTAAAACCTGAGGACGACAAACGTTCACGATGATTAGGATCTGTGTCATTTCTGCATCTCTTGAATTACACCAGAGTCCACAAATGATGGACTCTGTTTCAGAGATCACTGCCTGCGTTGACAGCCTAATCTTAAAAAAATGTCAAGGTTTGATAGTTGCTTAATCTTTTCCTGTCTCCACAGAAACAACAAAGAAATGCTGAAACCATCCACAGCTATAAGATTGATGTCCAATGTAGCTCGGAACCCAAGCTGGATTTATTTGGTCTTATGCCGACTGCCGTACAACTGTGACATTGTCCTTACAAAACAGACGCTACATTTTTACAAGGCAACTACCCAACTACAATTACATGTTAGCATGAAGTGTTTATGTGTAATATGAAGTAAAATGTTTCAAAAACCTTCAGAGCCAATAAAACCTAACACTAAATCCAAGGTCACTGACTCATTCGAGTGTTTTTCTTACCGTTGTCGTCAACAACTCTCGTCTGTTCCTTGCAGCAGTCAATGGGCAAACCGATGATCTCCACTTCAACGAACGGATCGATGATCTGAAGGCGGCAGGGAGAATCAAAATTCTGCTGCTGCCCCAGCTTTTATTTATGCTGCAAGCAAGTTTTACGTTCCCAAGCGGTCGAGCGCGAGAGAACAAGCGTGTGTGTAGAAACAATTATGCTTGTCAAAAGACAGATGACAGATGGAGAGTGTGAGAACGCCGAGCTCTGCGTTGCTCTGTCTTTACCTCGCCGCGGTCCCCCAGCATGGAGTCCGGTGGTTTGGGCAGCTGCTGTCCACTAATGATCTTGAGTACGAGCTGTTTCTTGGGGTAAGCTGGAAGTGGGTCATCACTGAATGGGTTAAAGGAGCCTACAGGGAGTAAAAGATGGCAGAGCAGCAACTTTAATTAATGTCATCATCTAATCCTAACATTAGGCCCTCTGTCTCCGTCATTCCCTCTGAGGGAACTTTTTCTTTCTGGGTTTTTCCCACAACCTACAAGCCTTTGCAGCTCTCCAGATTTGTAAAAAAAAAAACAACCTGTATATTGCAGCGCAACGCCTCAGATTCTACATTTTAAGATTTTTTTGATAACTCGCACACAGTGTTGTAATATATTGGTTATCTTGGCTTTACCAAACTTAAAGCAGTTTTACTTTCAGCAATCTGGGGTGATCAGATTTCTAAGCCATTAAACCTCTTTGAAAACTTAAGAGAGATGATAGAATTCTCCAACTAAGACTTTTTAAGAGAGCCAATAATATTTTGAACCCTCGTTTTTTTGTGATTCTCCTTGTAAGATGAAATAGTTGCAAATCCAGCTCTAGTATCTTCATTTTAATCCTGGTGCTTTTGACTTAAATACCTGGTAAAAAGGCTATCATTTGATTGAAAATAAAACAAATTCTTAAATGTGCTGTTTTTTCTCACAACACTTAATTGAAATGTAATTATACCTCATAATTTTAGAAATATACTACCTCCACAGCCTCACTGATAAACTGCATCTGTATTTTGGTATTTTTGGGTTTATTCGGTGCTTGGTTTTACCTTTACACATTGGAGGGGGCTTGAGGACGTAACCAATACCTCCATTCACCATGAACTTGGATCTGTTGAGCTGCATCATCCGCCCGTCTGTTTGATAGTTCAATGCAACTAAAAAAAAAACAAACACAAAAAAAAAACCGTCCAGTTAGTTATGAAATTTCACCTAAACACCACCTACGCTTCGATGAATGAGTCTGCATTGAGGGGTAAATTAAAAAATAAATAATTCTCAGTTTGTTTTGGAGTGAAGCAGGATTTAGATTTATGACTTCGGGAACAAGTTTGGCCAAAATTACTTTCTTTATGGTCGTGTCGGATCGGACTCGGGCTTCTGTGGTGAGTTTAATAAGCCTCCAACACAAACAACACAGATAAGACCAAATGTAATCTCATGATATAAAGTTGTGTTAATTTACTTATAGTTTAAAACATGTTTTTGTAGTTCAACGTGTTGAGGACAGCAAGAATGTAAGGTGCAGACAGACGTTCATTAGACTGTAACAAGCACATCACACTGCATAATAAATGCGCTCACTACCCAGCCCTTCGCCCTCCTATCAATCACACAACTCCGATGATTTGCGCTTGACTCACCCAGAGGTTACAACAAGCGACAAAATGAAGCTGGAAGGTGCTCAACCAGAGCTAAAAACAGCAGAAGTTACACTTTCTACTCAAATGGAAACCTAAAAATGAAAGCAGTAAAATCTTAATGAAAATAATACGCTGGAAATAATACGCTTCAGGCATATAATTAAAGTTAATTATTGGGTTGGATCGGGTCGGCGTTTTAAGGCCCAGTCTGAACTCTGAAATGAAGATTGGAGATACTGACCTGAAAAGGAGAAAAAAAAATCATCATCACGGCTTAAACCTAGCAGCACTGGAAGGTGGCCTTAAAATGACCCTAGTCAAAAATATTCCTGTGATTATTTTAACTAGAGCAGAAAAGCAAAGCTGCAAAATAACACCAAACTCAAAGCAGACAATTGCATCAGTTTTGCTACAGGTCAGATTCTCAAAAACCAAAACATAACCAAGACGTAGCAGCAAGATGGCAAACATCCAAAGGAGGTTTTTGCAGAGAGACGGAACAGAAATGCCTGAAACTAGAACTGAGAACAGTTCTACAGTCTTCAGAAGTTGTGTGCTAAAGGGGAGATAGATGAAGGAAAGGCACACAAACCATTGCTTTAGGGTTTTTTTCCCCTGTTTTTCATCAGTAAAAGAGAGAAAGAACACTGTGATTGTTCTTAAAATATTAATGAAATGTGCCGTGACTGCTTCACTTTCTGAAATATTCTTGCAGAGCTCCAGCTTTGTACTGTCCGACTTGCTTTCTACTCTGTCTTGTTTCATTTAACTACTTGTACCTGTTTATCGACCATGGTCTTCTTCAGTATGTAAGGTTTACTTTTATCCCTTTTCAAGAGTCTAGTCTTAGGTTTTGAATTTTTGTGTAACAAAACGTAACAATTTAGATATTTTTTTAATATCATGCTCAACTTCATAGGCTGCACAGTGGCGCAGTTGGTAGAGCTGTTGCCTTGCAGCAAGAAGGTTCTGGGTTCAATTCCTGGCCCTGGTCTTTCTGCATGGAGTTTGCATGTTCTCCCTGTGCATGCGTGGGTTTTCTCCGGATACTCCAGTTTCCTCCCACAGTCCAAAAACATGACTGTCAGGTTAATTGGTCTGTCTAAATTCTCCCTAGGTGTGAGTGTGTGTGGTTGTTTGTCCTACATGTCTCTGTGTTGCCCTGCGACAGACTAGCGACATGTCCAGGGTGACCCCCCCTCTCGCCCAGAATGTTAGCTGTAGATGGGCACCAGCAACCCTCCCAACCCCATTGAGGGACAAGGGTGTAAAGAAAATGGATTTTTGGATACCCAAACTCACAATTTGTTTTCATAATTAATCACTTCATAATTTTCACTTCATAATTTTGAAATGAATCACTACAGAGCTCTTTGACATGTTTAACAGTTTTCTGTTTTTTATCAGAAAATAACAAAAACATTACATGCAATCAGGAATCATCTTTGTAAATTCGTTTCACCCCAAAGCCTTTCCCAGAATTAGAAATTAAAGTTGTATGCCATTAGGTGGATAGACAGCACCATATAAATATTGTCTTAATAAATATATGAGATATACTGTGGTGTTTTTAAATCTTAACATGTGACTTGTTGTTAATAAAAGTTTTGCAGTGCTTTGCAAAAGTATTAACACTTGTTAAACTTTTTCACATTTTATCAAGATAAAAAATGTGACAGGCCAGATTATTGTGCATATTTGTGTGATTTCTAATTCACAATATTGTTTAGAAATAAGTCTGATATGCATTTGCAGTCTCAGGTGAAAGACACTGTTGGAAAAACAAGCTATATGTCTGCGATACATATAAACAGCAACTTAAAGACACCGTCGCCATTGTGAAACATGAAAATGGCAGCTTTCAACTTTTGAGATGCTTTTCTTTAACCGGACAGGAAAGTTGGTCCTTTAGGACCTCAATTACACACAACTGTCTTTGAGATTTAGCTACTTACATAAAAAAAACAAGGCAATTTGAGAGGTGTGAATAATTTCACATAGTAAAATCTTAAATAGACAATTCAACTTCTCACCCAGCTGACAACCAACGTTCCAGTAGAACTGCGGGTTAAAATTGGACGAGTCGATGCGATAGGCTGAGGGGTAAATCCTCGACAGCTGCCTCTGGTTAAAAGCCAGGAACTGCTCGGTCCTGTGATTGACCAGAGATTGCGCTCTGGTCTCGCTGAAAGACAAAACGTCACCTGGAGTCCCTGAAAAACAACAACAACAACAACAGAGGCAGGGAGTGAGAAAATGTCCGCAGGGGGTTGAGAAGCATTGCAATTTACGGCTTGTGTGTGCAGGTGTCGGTTCTGTTTCACCTTCATTTAAACACTCCTGAGAGGCGACAGAATTGGTGAACACCACCAGGTTTGACAGATCTCGACTTAGCTTCATTGTCTTCCTCTTCCGTCCGCCCCTAAAAATACGTTTTGAAAAACAGGACAGGAGAGAGATCAGTGTACGACATGGTCACCGTCTCACTGACCCATTTACAGTGGAAAATTGGTGGCAGGGTAGAGAGGATTGTCCATAAGAGGCAGCTTGCAAACCACAGGAAGGAGCATCAAAGGCAAAAAGCTTAATGGGAACCAGCACACATGCTGTGCCGCAATGCTCTCTCATTGTTGCACGAGTGCATCTACAAATCACGCATATATGTTCTCAGACAAACACAGTCAGCCACGTTTAAGGGAGCGTCTGAGATAATTCCTGAAGACATTCATACATGAATCATCAAACAGGAACAAAGAAGAGAAGGAGGAAAACCTGAACAAACATTAAGAAATAAGCTAAAAAATCAATTTCCACTCGTAAAGAGCTTAATCTAAGCTTAATGCAAAGAAAGTGACGGGCAATCAAAGCGAGAAGAGTCACACAGAGATGGAAAACGCAACATAAAAAGCAGAATAAAGAACAACAAACAGCAGAGTGAGGGCAACAATTCAACACAAATACTATGAAGGTATAAAAAGTAGCGTACTGTGGTCCGAAGAAATGTGCAACTGAGTAGATTAATTTGCATATATGTGTGTGTTTCAGCGTTTAAAAAAGAAACAATTTACAATGAAAACTGTACAACAGGGATGAGCAGAAATGTTATTCAGTGATTAAAACTGTGCAAATGAAATCAAGATTTGGCTGCAATATGTTGAAACAACAGCATCACTGTAGCCTGATATATATATATATATATATATATATATATATATATAAAGAAAGGGCAGGTGGTTATTTTTATGTTAATTCTAGTCAATGTTTTCCAATTGTATAAATAAAAAAAATTGCTTGTCTATTTGTGAACATAAATATCTATCCTGCTATATATAAGTATGAATGTCAAAAATGTTATTAGAAGTCATAAAGTGTGTAACCGAAGAAGCAGAATTCACTGTATGCTTCCTTTTCTGTGACCCTGTCCAGCCACCTGCACGAAATGTTCTGGAGACGCCACTGAGTGTTGTGGTTAACCAATTCAAAGGTCACCTGTTGAATTGTCCGCCAGCCTCTCTCCCAGACCTTTCCTGAACTTCTTCCTCTTTCTCCACGCTTTGACATGCCAGCCTGGACTTGGAGTGCCTCTGGAAGTGTTGAAACACACATGGAAGTTAAAAAGCAGAAATGTATTCTCTGTTGTGTAGGTACGCTCTGCCTTCAGCTGACAACCTGGAAAATCTGCTAAATATATGACGATCCGCGTACGAAGCCGCCTACTCGATCCCAACCCGGCGGTTCTTCAGTGGCCAGAGGTCTGCAGCACGAGTGTCTTTAGTAAATTATGTCCGTCGTACTAAATAGCACTGTGTGCTTTAGCAGTAGCAGTTTGAATGTGTGTTAGCGTAATAGCAACAGTATTTCATTTCTTTAAGAGAGGAGCCTTACTGGAGTGAAGGGGGGCTGAGAAGATTAGAAATGTTTAGTAATTATAGTGTTTAGATTTCCAACAGACACACCGCAGTATGTGTGTTTGTGCACATTTGTATACAGTACACACATGCATGCACACAACCACTGACACAGACGTGGGAGGGCACATGATATGCAAAGAGGGAGGCATAAAAGACTGAAGTGGAAACCTGAGTGGGTAAATGCAGGAGGGAAAAGAGGAGAGAAAAAATCCTGCAAGAGGACGGAATGTGGCTGATAGTGAAAACTTTGAGCTACAAAATCAATATTTCACAACATTTGAGATGGGAAATCTTTCATCAAAGACAAAGACGACGGCAGAGCGAGTTTAAATTAATACAGCATATTTAGATCTGCATTATCATGCAAATCGTAGATTCTCTATTGTTTACTTAAATGAATACGAGCGACGCTCAATGGCACAAAATGATGTTGCCTCGCATTCAAAATGGGAGGCAACAGTCCTTTATCTTAGCATTTTTCTTTTATTTTATCATTTAGCAGAAAGGACAGAAGTGGAGCACAATCATATAAGAGGAAGCTAAAAAAGGAAGGGAAGAGAGAGAAGAAGACAGGATGACAAAAAGAAGTGAAGGAGACAAAGAGATGGACAGACGGAGGGAAGAAGTTAACTTAGATAAACGAGGAAGAAAAAATAGAAAATAAGAAGGAAGAGAGGCATGGCACAACAAAGGAAGGAAAGGACACAAGGAAAGATTGGAAAAGGAAAATTGGATGGAATAAGGAAGAAGTTACAAATGTCCGAAATTATGGCAGGAATAAAGAAAGTAATGAATCGAGGAAGGTCAGAACTGAAAAGACGCACTGAAGGAGAGATGGGAGGACACAAGGATGCAAAGAAATCATGTAAGAATAAAGGAAAAATAAAGGAAAGGAAGGAAGCAGGAAGTGAATCAAGGAGTAATATGACAAAGGGCATTTTGAGTGAAAGAAAATATTACACAAGCAGGGGTGAGAGAAGAAAAGTGATGTACAACGTTGGGAGGACAGAAGGAAGAGAGGAAAAACTAAAAAGCTAATATAAGGCAAGAGAGAATAATGTCTTCAAAGTTTCCTTGGAAATGGAAAACTTTTAAAAGGATGAAACATTAAACATCAGTAAACAGTATTGCGATAGAACCAATCAACTATAACCCAGCCAACCAATTATGTCGATGTTTTTTGGTGAACACAAAGCACAAGCTGCCTCTTTCCTGCTAAACTAAATTTAAATGAACTTCTCCACAAACGCATAAAAAGAAATCATTTTTTTTTTTAAATAAAATAAAAAAACAGAGAAAGCCCGTCTTCCTGTGTCTTACCTTCTGTTTCAGTGTTGTGATAAGGGATCTGCTTTGGGATTTCTTCAGAACTCCTTTTGAGCTCTGAACAAAGAAGAAAAAAAGAGCAGAAAAGATATTCAGGGTCTCCTTTTCTACCTCAGCAAGCATTTTTTTTGTTTGTATTCATATCTGGGTTTCATTAGGTAGTGAAACACCGAACACATTAGCACCTAGAGAGTCATTTAAAGCCTAAAGCCTTGGAGCTGAAGTAGGCTCAACAAACAGCGCTCAATAAAACATCAGACAGCTGAAGAGAGCCAGTGGGCGAGAGCTGCAAAAACAAACCAGCTAGAAACACTTGGAGAGAAAAAGCCTCAGAGACAGAATGAGGTGAAGGAGATCACCGCCGATGTAGGACTACATTAGAGCGGATAGGAAACCCTGATGCACTTACACCCACCGCGCCGAGACGGCAGGCGGGAAACCGAGAATCTCTAAAAATAAGACAAGACGCGAGCGACAAAATGAAATATTAAGCAACATTTCAGAGGTTGCTTTTTCATAGACTGTCTTCACTCTCTTCCCGTTTTGACATGCTTCGGATGAAGATGCGGAAACCCTGCGGAGGAGCTCTGCGATCTGTTGCCTATGTACGTTTTGACCAGGCAGGAGCTGGTCTGCTCCTTTACTCCCTGAACGCTCCTCCGTGACTAACATGATGACCTACTTTTACTCCCCTCCTCTTGGCTCCGTTCTCTCTACATGTTGACGAAGGGTTTCTCCTCCGCGAGTGCGGCTCCCGGAAGCCGCCTCGCTTGCCTTTGGGCGGGCTGTGCGTACCTGGCGCAGGTTCTTCTGAAGGCCCTGGTGCGTGGCTCGGAGCAGAGCTCGGATGCTGAAGCTGTCGGTGTCCTCCTTGTCCACGATCCGAGACTCCTTCAGAAGAGAATCCAGTTTCTTTCTGATGTGAGACTCCACTTGGTGATTGCCGTTGCCCTAAGAGGGAGGGAGAGCTCAGTTTTCGAGACAGAGGGCAAACTGAAGCAGATTTCAAGGAGCCAGGAGGTTTCTGACTGCCGGCAAAAATGTCCTTTTCACATTTTGACAGATTACAATCTTTCATGGTTTTCCCGAGGAATGCATTTGACTGATGAACTTGGTGAAAGGAAATTATACACAATATTTTTAAACAAATACACATTTTAATCATAGCGGTCACTACAGTGGACAGCTGTCTAAAAGCAATTTCCTTGTTCTTCTTGTGGATTTTTATGCTATAAATGCACACAGATCACTGAATACACTATCAACTACTGGCCATCAGCTGCAAATGCAAGAAATTATTTTTGTTAAATCCAATATGGCTGACAGAGAGAAAAGCATGGCAACCAACCCGGACCCTCCCTCTACTGTAGACGACTTTCACAAAATATTGTGACATCAGATAACCCCTAAAGAACAATACTATTGATGTATTTTTCAAATAACTTTGTATTTGGAGAAAATTACAATTGATCACCTAAAAAAAAATTAAATAAAGATTTTTTTACAAAAATTATTTGTTTTATGCCTTAAGGAAATTTAAAAAAAGGAAAAACACAAACGATCATAATTCATGAATGAAAAGGTAAAATCTGGCGTGTGTTGGCTTATTTTAACTCGCCTTGCCTGCTGTTGCAGTAACAGCTGCCAATTCTTTGGGGTATGTCTCTTCCAGCTTTGCACATCTAGACAGTAGCTGTGCTTTTCTATTTCTGATCATGTTTAAAAAAAAAAAATCACAATTTTGCAATTGTGACATTTCCATTAAATAAGAAATGCAATTCAAATCACACATAAATAAGCCTGCTCAAGCAATAAGTCATTAAAAACCATGGATGGTAACACTTAGACGAGTGCCCTTTATAATTTGGGAGCAGATGCAACGTTTTGTGGAAACTGTAGTCTGATATTTTACAGAAGAGCCGACAAACTGAGCTGTTGATGCTGTGAGGCGTCTGGTGGAGCCAGCTGCTCATTTTCCATGAAGGCCATCAGTGGCAACAAATAAGGGTGTTGCTGCTGTTTGCAAACTGTGTTAAAAAAGTTTTGTAGTTTTGTAAAATACACAAATGTCGTTTCGGCTGAAAAACCAACTCATCCTAGCGTAAAAAAACAACAACTTTTTTTAGTTGTTTTGAAACTGGAGTGCGTCCATTTAGCAAATTTATTTTTGTAATTCCAATTTGCACAATCTTTTTGGTCAATGGATACACAGATACAGATATTTTATTTGCCATTTGTTCTATGGAAACTAACTGAAGTTTCAATCCAATTAGATGAAGAACAACCATGAAGAGCAATTTCCAAGTCTTGTGAAGGACTCTCTCAATTGAACTCAGATCCAGATATTAACTGTGTCACTAACACATGAATACAGATTTGATGTTCCTGGTTGTGAGACGGTGGACCACTCCAGTGTCTTTTCTTCCAGATTGCCCTGTTTTTTTTTTCTTCTTCTTCTTCTTCTTCTTCTTCTTCTTCTTCTTCTTCTTCTTCTTCTTCTTCTTCTTCTTCTTCTTCTTCTTTCCATCTCAACCCATGTTCCCAAAAACTCCTATTAGTTTTCTTATTCCTGGTGAAGAAAAGTTTGCTCACAGAATTTTTAGGTGATGTGGAGTGTTAGTTTATGTAAGAGTAATAGAGAAAAGAAAGCCAAAGACAAGAGCAAACCTATCGTCTCTGTGGAAAAGAAAATCCTAATAAAAGAAATTGGAAGTATATGGTTACATTGTAGCAATATGTGCAAAGTCTAAGGGTTTTATAATCTCTTTTTTAGAACTAGGAAATGCCTAAGAGACAAAAACACTAAAATTTTCACTTTTGACTGCGAGTCCAAAGGCAAAGAATAAATTACCCAGAGGACGAGCAACACTCTGTCATTCTGCAGCATGACGACCCTCAATTAGACGTCTGCATCTGCGGTAGTACCTCTGTTTCTTTGTCTCTCCTTCATTTCATTGAGCACTAAATGTCAGACGACAGTTGCATGCTAATCATCAGCAATAAAACAAAATACATTCTCTCCACACCACTTCCGTCTCTTTTGCATAAAGGGTGTGGTGGAAAATAAATTACCACAAGTTAACATCTTCTCAAGTTGTATTAAATGCTTGTGAACTCTCACCAAAATAATTATTTGGGTTACATGTACAAGGTTGGAATTTGTTTTCTACAGCTGGATCAGAAGCAGACCTTGTTTTTAATTCCTTATCCTTGCTTTTTACCCAGACCTGCTTCATTATTGATTGTCCTACAAGCTCTCTGTATTGTGCAAGATATATGAATAAACCTGATTGAGTGATTTCACCTGACAGTGCTTGGTGAAATAGTTTCTTTTCCACAACAAAGACACGTCAGTCTATTGGTGCAGCGCTAGCAAGTCACTGCTGTGGAAGCGTACTGGTGTAATGAACATAAGGCAGGAACTCCCAGTAACCTGCCAACATCCCTTTCAAAATGGCGACGATCATCTGCTGTGGCATCTGCGGCGCCGCGCCGCCAGCTTAATAAAGAGAAACGACGCTACGCTCATGAAACCACACTGGAGAATAAGACCAAAGCTTTCTCCCCATTTTAAATTTGGAAATGATGTTCCTGGCACTGCAGTGCCAGACAATATCAACACCGTGATGACTAAGGGTGAATGTGAAAACGCCGCGCGCTCAGCGAGTGAGCGAGCCACGTGAATCTGACTTGCGGTGAAAATGTCAGCAATGTTAGTCACGCAGGTGTAAAACCTCATGTCAAATTCAAAAGATAAATTAAATCACTCCTTCAGTTTTCATGTTCTTTTTTTGTTGTACTTGCATCATTAAGCTTTGGTTATCCTAAAACATTGTTGAAAATAATTACCACAAACATCGCTGGCCGATTACTGAAGTCGTTATCTCCACTGCAGCATCATCAAGATCACATTAACTAACCTCAGTTTTGCTGCCTGGACAGGGTTGAAAAATATGCTGTGGATCCATTTGTTGGCCGAGAAACACGAAGTGAAAAAAAGCAGACTGATAAACCAAATTATTCTGATGTAACAGAGGATTCTGTTTTAAGTGACCAGGATTGTTGGGATCTACAATTGTATAGCTTTTCTACATTTATATATTCAAATACTAAATGATCTGTTTGCATTTCTAATAATTTGTTGGGTTTTTTGTTAAATGTGTCTTTAAATCTTTAATAAATTAAAAGGATCCATCTGCCTCAATTTGTCTTAAATGCCTGCCAACAATGCATTTTCTGTTTTTTGATTAAATACTTCTACACAAATCTAAAGTTAAATCTGTAGCAATGAAGTTTGCTCTCTTTTACTCCAGAGTATCTTTTAATTGCAGATTTCAACACATCTGCCAGAGA
The DNA here is from genome assembly GCA_903067075.1 of Micropoecilia bifurca. NCBI lineage: Eukaryota > Metazoa > Chordata > Actinopteri > Cyprinodontiformes > Poeciliidae > Micropoecilia > Micropoecilia bifurca. The sequence goes on along the minus strand of CAEGAF010097930.1, from coordinate 18,731 downwards.
CTCTATGTGCTGAACAGATTCATGTAAAATCTGCTGCCCGTTTTTGTTTTGTCACTTTACACGAAACTAAAGGAATAAAATGTAGAGTAAATCTTCAACAACGCTGAAATCAGAAATCCTTGTTCTAGTTCGGCCTCAGCCGCACCGCCACACATCACGCATTCATCAAAATGAAAACTAAACTGAAATGAAACAGGATATCTAATAACACAATTTATTAAATTAAATTAAAACTGAGCTAATGTTGCCGATGCGCAAAGCCGTGAAGCAGCTCATTAAGTCTTTGCAATGACTGACAGATTAGTTTAAGATTAGTCTTATAAATAAAAGATTAACTGAGATTCGAGTGTCACATTTGCATGGCTGACATGTTTGAGAATCTCACTGCCACGACGTTTTAGGACTGAATAAAAGTCATGCTTGCTTAACACATAAGACACACGGCCACATTCCTGCAGCTTACATTGCTGCTTTTGAGTTTGAAGTCCTCTTCGATTTCGTCGGCGCTGTCATCGTCAGACACCTCCCCCTCCTCTGCGTCCGCAGACAGATAGGCAGGCAGGCGCTTCCCCTGGACGGAGAGGAGATAGAGGGAAAGAAGAAGAGAGAAACTCACTCGTTTGGTGGTCGGATGTTCCGCGCCGAGGGCAGCGCAGTCCCTCCCTTCAGGGTTCTGTTTACAGGCAGAAGCCCACGCAGGTCCAACCTCGGGGATGGTTTAAAAATAAAAGCCCAACAATTCGGTGTTGCGTATCTCTCCGTGCAGTAAGGAGGGAATCTACGCTTTTCCCACCACTGTTATGTTTTGCTGTCAGTATATGGTGCTCCGGTACTTAAAAGCTGTTTTAGTTTTACATCAGATGGAACAGGATCCTCCAAAAAGTCCTACTCAAGTGTTTTTGGGAAATTGCAGCTTGTTTTTCTCCTCTTTACGGTCAACGTTGTTATTTTGTCTTGGAGCTCTCCTATTGTTCATTGATGAGCTTTGTGGTGAAAGCTGCATTATGTAACTTTTATAAACATTATGCTTTATGTATTACTTTTTGTTAAAACTGTCACCATGTTGTGAGACTATTATGAGAGGCAGATAATCTGTGTTTTGGTCTAAAACAACCAATCAGAGCCAGAAGGAAGCTTTTGGCGCTGTCAGTCATGACAGCGCCAAAAGCTTCGTACGTGCTGAACAATGTGCTGATGCTGGAGAATCAACATCAGTGGTAATGCTAACGATCGGTGGTAATGCTAACGATCAGTGGCAATGCTAATGATCGGTGGTTATGCTAACGATCGGTGGTTATGCTAACGAGACTGAGCATTCAGGACAGGTTCTGAATGTATAGAGCTCGCCGTAGCCTAGCAGTGCGTAGACAGTGTTAAGACCCTTCTCCTGGCTCTGATTGGTTGTTTCTGACCAAGTGGTTTATCTCTGCAAATGGGCGTTAGGGCCACAGAGGAAGACGCAGAGGAGGTTGATATTTTTCAGAGATCATCTGCCTCATATAACCACCAAAGATAATATTTAGGCGTGACAAAAAAAATGCAACACCTGTAAAGGAGCAAATACTTTCTCACTGTACACTAGGCAACCTTATTGTCCCTGATGGTCTTATATCTGAATTTACAGCCATAGCGAAAACAAATTCTGCCACATTTAGGCACTCCAGAGGGCAAATACTGTATCTCTGACTCAGGAAAACACAAACATCTGCAGAATCCCTGTGAAACTCCCTAAGAAGCTATTTGGACGCACTGAAAGCCCATTAGTGAGCCATTCTCAAAGTGTGAGTGGGAGTCAGGATTTTCCAAGCGTCTTCTCCTAATAAAAACTGGAGGCTTAAAGCTTCCTGCGGTACATTTACCCGCCCTCCTGGCCAGGCACCGCCGCCCTCCGCTTCCACCGCTGCCACAAGCAGTCTATCACCCTGCTTTCTACGTGTGATGGTTCAAAAACCTTTTTATTAAATATCTCTTTCTACATTCTGTGCCATCCTGGCTCTGCTGGCCCACAGGGCAAACAAGAGGCAGAAACGAGGAGTGGAAAGAAGGGGGCAGTAAAAGGCCTTTATAGAAAATCAATATCGCTCTTTTTTCCCCAAAAACATCTGACCTGAAGCGAACAAACCAGGAATCCAACAATACAGACCGTCTTCGCACAACAGACAAATGCTGTTTATTTGATAATCTAATAATTGTTGGAAGCCTTCAGTAATCTAGATGTGACGATTGATGCCACCGAAGCAACGTCTGATTTATTTTCCTAAGTGCGCTCGGCTAACTTCGAGTGCAGGTATGTCAAACACTCAGAAGCACCGCTGCTCTTGCTGAGCACCTGTCTGGTTCAGAGTGTGGCAGGTGCTAACGTGAGATAAGCATGTGAGGCTCAGACATGACAATTCGTTCAAATAAACATACAGATGGACCTACGCCGCTTCCCAGCCGGTGGCTCCCCTCAGTAATGTTGTCAGGTCAGGCAGACCGTACGTTCAGCTTTAAGCCCCTGTACAAGCTTTCTGTTTTACGGTACTGTAATAAATAGGAAAACCTTCAATGTATAATGTAAAAAAGCCAAAGAAAAACCATTTAATTTGGTGTAAAAATTCAATCTTGAGTTCAAAAGATTGGAGAATATGCGAGTCACTTGCAGATTTTAACTTTTATCAACTTTTCGTATGTTTTTTATGAGGCAAACAAAGTAAAGTCAAACTTCAAGAACTGTCGCTTGAGAGTTTCTGGTCCCTTTTTTCTCAGACTAGGTATCCACTCTGAGTCAATATTTCCTCAGGCTTTCTGAAAGTCATTTTACTTACTTTTTAAACAATTTCTGGTTAGTACCTCACTATTTTCATAAACATGTTTGCTTGTTCAGCCACTAAGCTTAGACGCGTTGACCTTTCAGACTTGGGTTTTCTAGGCTCCAAAACCCAAAGGATGAAACAACGTCTCTTCATAACAGTACCCAGAGACACACAGAACAAACAACCATGCACACACACACACACACACACACACACACACACACACACACACACACACACACACACACACACACACACACACACACCTAGGGACAATTTGGACAGACCAATTAACCTAACAGTCATGTTTTTTGGACTGTCGGAGGAAGCTGGAGTACCCAGAGAGAACCCACGCATGCACAGGGAGAACATGCAAACTCCATGGGGCCAGGAATCAAACCCAGAGCCTTCTTGCTGCAAGGCAACAGCTCTACCAACTGTGTAGCCCAACTTTACATGTTATTATTTACCGAATGAGACTTCATGACAACAGTCACAAACATTCATAAAGACTTCTTTATGTTCATGACAGATGTTAGGTCATGTTTATGACAGTGTCATGTCAGTCTTATGCACACCCCTTCAAATAAAGTGTTACCAATTTATTTAACTGAACCAATTAAAGATCCAAAAAAACCTGAGTTTGACCCACAAGATTAGTAGTTTGTCCGGAGTATTTGATGCGATAGATTTAAATGTTCAGTATCTGAATTCCTGACCATCTATGGTTTGCAAAACTGATTTATAGACTTTAAGAATTGATGTAACGAACCTGTGTTTATTCCACACAGTTTAACATTAATAACCTTTATAAAGACACTCCCAGACAAAATGAAGTAGTATTGGCTGCAGCAACCTCCTGTCTTGACTGTTTGGATTGCTTTTTTTCACTTGATAAGTGAAATCAAAATGTATTGTTTGCTTTCTTTTGCTCAGGTAGTCGTTCTCTGATATCAAAATTTGAAAATAATATGCAACATGTAAATGTGACAAAAAAAGTAAAGATAGGGGACATTTGTAAGGTGCCAAATATCTGTGTGAATACCTTTGCTTGAGTTAAGTGCTGGAGCGGGAAAACTGTAAACTTTAACGAGGCAAAACCCTTCAGAAGGCTTGTATAACTCTTAAGGCAAGTTTAATAGACTCACATCAAAGTCTGAGTGTTTGATCGTGGTTAAGTAAAAAGAATAGAGGGACGCCTTTATAATTTTACACAGCATTGTGCCTTTTTAAAATTTATTACAAACACCAGGCAACTAAAGAGGATTAAATAGCATCAGCATTTTTCAGAATTATGAATTAAAACTTCTCAAGACACAGATAACTGGAGAGCAAAGCGTTTTTCAGTGCAACTTCTCATATTTGTGAAAACATTGAGCACAAACATCATAAAAACTCCGGCAATCGTAAACCTGCACCAACTTTTCAGTGTCACTTTTTCTTTATTGTTTTGCTTCAATGAAACTCGTGACAACTTTTGTGTTTCAGGAAAAATTAGCCTGAAATTTGACTTTTCGTGCCTCTTAATTTAAAAGAAAATTTCTAATCTGGGTTCAAAAAGATTTAAAGTTTTATTACACATTCTATCTTGAATATAAAACTGGTTTACTTTTTTCCATTGCTAAAATTGGCAATATTTTTAATTTTTTTTTAAAAAATTACATGACAACCCCAAATGAGTCACCAATTAGCTGCTGTTTGTACTGTATATGATACAAAATATTTAAGCCAGCAGTCTGTCGCCAAGTTAATTTATGCCAGAAACTTCCACTTTCCCTCCGTCCTATTTATGATTAATAAAATGACCTACTTTCCTCTCACATTTCCTTCTTCTCATCCTCTTCACAAGAAGTAATTAGTGGCCATGCAGTCCTGATCACTCTCCCCCCACCCTTGGTAATGCACATTAGGTAAAAAAAATATATCGACAGATAATGAGCGCTTCCTCTTTATTCTCTACATTGAGTGGAAGGAACCAGAGGGAAAGTGGAAGTAGAAAAAGTGAGTAATAAGTCCTCCTCCCATTTTATGGCTTTTAAAAATGAAAAACACAGAGACCCAGTCCGTCCCGCCAGTAGATGTCCACTGATGTGTCCTTACTTTGATGAGGATCTTCCCTTGCAGGCTGTGCGGACTGGGCAGCGTCTTAGAGTCTCTGCTCAGCACCTCTCCCACATCCAGCTTGTCTGCAAAGATTTCCCGCAGGTACTCGGCAATCTTCTTCTGCTGCTGGATGCTGCAGTGGTTTTCAATGGACAGAATCACCGGATATCTAAAAGGAATGATAAAAAGAAAAGACAGAGGAAGTTTGCTCAAAACTACCAAAAAATACTTGAATAATTATCAGAAGCACAGGGAAAACAAAAACTCCCAGTTTGATTTTTCACCTTTGTTGCAATGCACCTTTTCTTCTTCTTTGGTATTTTCATGTTTGTGGTTGTAAATGTAGTAATGTCTCTGAGTGTCACTTACATCACCAAGGAAACATTCAATCTACCTTTTCCACAAAACCGTAACGGAGCTCAGATGGATAAAGACAGTCTTTATCCAAAGGTGGAAAAATCTAATCATCCTTTTACTTGATATCTATTTTCAAAAATTACTGACCTAATACAAGATGTGATAGTTTGCTGAAAAGTTGCTTGTTCCTTTGTCTTGTTTTAAGAGTACTAGGCCATCTGCACTTGAAGCGAGACAAAAATACTTGGTAAGATTTTTTGTATTTTTGCAGTGAAATGTTGCCCTGAGGCTACTAATCACAACAACATGAAGATAAAATATCAGCTTTGTCTTCTGGTGGAAACAGAAAGCAGGACAGACACAAGGGAGACGACGATAAGGCAAAGTGTGTTGAGTTTATTAATCTGTCAGTATTATGGTATTGGAAATTAATAAGGCGTGAGTTCATGGAGACTTTTTTTTCCAATCACCAAAAGGCTTTGGAGAGTCTGTGATGAAGAAATATATCCTTAAAAAAGTACTTTAGAAAATTCTGTTGGGACCATTCTTTAACCTCTACATCCCCCGTCTTCTCATCCACTAGTGTAAAAAAAGAAATAGAAATTTAACCGGTGAGGGAACTTCACGTTATGTTTCACACTTTAAACAAGTCAGGATGAAGCTGTTGTGAAAATTTGATAAGTTTTAAGGTTGAGAACTTTTGCAAAGTTAATCTCTTACGTTCCTTTCTCCTGCTTGGCAACAATCTGCTGCAGTCAACCAGGAAGGAGCAGGTTGCATGACCTTATCTTTAGTGTATAATTTATATAAATAGGTAATTTATATGAGCAGCTCCAACATGGGAAAAACCCACAACAAACAACCCAGGGCAGATTCAGGGTTCAGAGTAATTACGTTTTGGAAGATAAAAGTTCAGAGTGGCTTAAAAAAAAAGAGTATTGTGTTATTCTGAGTAAACTCTTTTGGAAAAAGACAGCGTTTAAACCCATAATATACAAATATATATTTGTTGTAATTTTAGCTTTTTGTTCTACCACTTGTAAATTTGCAACATATTAGCGAAACACCAGCAAGTTTGGCAAAAGAAAAGAGCATAAGGCATAAGATAAAAAAATAAATAATGCAGAATTATAAATTCTATGTTATTTGCATTATCTTAATTCAGAAGGCTTAAGTATTTAACAAAGGCAGCAATTATGCATGTTAAATATCAGAGGATTTGAAACATTTTAATTAAATTTTGATTTTTTTTTTTATGTAACCTGATTTTTTTTTCCATCTATGTAGCTTTATGGAAAATGTATTTAAAACTGTCAAAAACTATTTTTTGTGTGTTTATACACAGCCAAGCATGTAAAGGTAAATAAATAGATTAATAGACTAACAAACAACAAGCTGCAACCAGACTTTAGCAATTTAGCTTGAAGTTCAGACAGCAACATTAAAAAAAATCACCAAAATAAAGGTGCACTTGAGAAATGTAATGTCTGTTTTGTAATTCTTCTGCTTTTGACGAATCGACAAAAAAAGCACCTCGCTGTATTTTGAAACTACTAGCATGCGTTAATTGCTTGTGCACAACTTTAATTAGGACACTTGACTTTAATCTAATTTTACATTTCCAACAGTCAGCAGGATGAGGCAGCAACGTTTGGCTTAATTAAGCTGAAACAGTGCCTGTATTTGAATTAAATAAACATCTTTATAACTCAGCCACCGCCAAGATGAGAAGCTGGGAGTAGTGAAAGTGGGCCAATATGTCAGCACGAAACCGCATCAGTCACAACTTTGTTTAGGTATCGTCGGGCCCCACAGAGACAATCAGCCGCTCCTCAGGGAGCCAGACGACGCTCCGCTCAGCAGATGGTTCACTTAAAGGTGCTAATTACTCCCAGAATCACAGTTCCTGAAAAAAAAATTTTGGTTTTTTTTATAGCTTTTGTATTTTATTTATTTATGTAATTTCCTAGTTAGATATGTTTGTGTAAAACCAGTCAATACTGCAGGGCAGAAAGCATGGCATCAGGTTGTTTACCCGCATAAACCTTTAGCTGAGTTTTTCAGAGGGCTGACCGCCTTCCTGACACCATCAGAACCTGTCAGACAGCCTCATCACAAGCAGCCATGTTGTTTGTGATGAGGCTGTCTGAAAAGCTGGCTAGAAGTGGAACACTGTTGTTGTTGTTGTTGTTTTTTTTATTAAAAATTGCGCACTTTAAAACATTTGTTATGCTGATCTCGGTTAATTAAAGGTGTAGTGTTGCATATTTCCATATATGAAAATATATTTTTTTAACGGGTGTTACAGTAAGGTTTGCGCCCACAAACTTCCTTTCTCATCCTCTAGGGTTAGCAACATGCAGCTGGGACTTACTGGTTGTTTACAAAGGCGTATTTGTTGATGGTCTCTATAACGGACTTGAATGTTATTTTGGACGTCAGCGTGTATCCGTGCTGCACCATTGGCTCTCCGTCGGGTCCATCCCAACAATCAACTGTGGGAAAACGACATAAAATAAATTAGTCTTGGGCAGAAATAGTATTAATTTATTTCTAATGTGAAACAGCAGCATTTTTTACTACTTTATCCTGAGTTTTAACAACTATTTTCGGGGGTTATTAATTTAGTTTTTTAAATAGCAGGGAACATCCTAGACATAAAAAAAGATTCTTGACAGCAATCAATAAAACAGAACTAACACTTTTGTTCAAAATGAAAGAATTTGTCGTAACAATAAGGAGTCAAGGGGGGAAAAAACACGGATTCCAATAGTCTATTTTCACAGCAGACATATTGATTAGTCATAGTAAGAGAAACCCGGAGTGTTACTAATAGCATAAATAATGGTGCTGTTCCATCTGAGCCATGACAGGATGACAAGTGAGATGGCAGAAATGATATCCTGACTGAGCCATTATTAACATAACACAGAATTTCCAGACGTTTGTTTTTTTTCTTTCTTCTTTTTCATTTTTTTTCTTCGGTACGAACACAGACACAATCGAGAGCACCTTCCACACAGCGGCAGCCGGACTGCAGCACCCAGGCGTACATGTCCGTCTTGGAGTGCGAGAGGAGCTGGTCTCCGGTCAGGTACGTGTTGTGAGAAGAGGCGATGAAGTAGTTGCACAGCGGCTGCTCCATGTCCTGGTTGACCTCGTGATGCAGAGGGTTGAAGATGTCGCACGTCGGGCTGCGCATGAAACTCGTGAAGCCTGAAGGGACAAAAGAAGATAAATCGGCTTGGAATCGCACCAGACCGTGCGCCATCTGCATCTACCGAGTCCAATGCTTCCCCTCGTCCACAAAAAAAGGGCTTTTATGTCATGCTTAACGTGGTGATTGTCGGTCTGCCAATGTGTTTGCCAGGCGATAAACTCCAAAGAACTATGAGATAGTGAAAAGCTGTAAACACACTTATTATTCACACGAGACGATTCCCCGTGGCATTGTTTATCCCACCACTTTCGGTCTTGTTGAGCTCGGCTTAACGAACGAGCAGCATCATCAAACAGATGGAGAGCAGACAAGAGCTGCAACAGGAGGAAATATTTGGGTGGCAGTAAGCGTATTTAAAATGTAAATAAATGGATGAGAGGCCGTTCCTTCATGGACTTGGTCACTTTGAATTGAGATCTGGAAGACAGGACAGCATCTTAAACTCTCTTTTTGGAGATTCAACTATGTTGAAATTTAAATTATTGAAAGATGTGAAATTTTACTTAAGCTTACTGCAATTTGTTTAAAATAGTTTTTTTTTTCACTACTCTGCATTCGGAATTCAAAAGTTGAAAAGTTTAAAAAACTAAAAGAAGAAGTTTCTGCTTCTTCAAAAAGCTTTGCTTTTGCTGCACAGAGTGACAGGATGTTCCCATTTCCTCACAAAAAATGGTGACAACTCTAAGAAAGAAGAGCTCTTGTTGAATCCAAAGAACGTGCTGAGGAGTTATATATACATTACGTGCAACAACCCTTATATTATATTTATATATATAATATTTTATATTTTTGTAAAACACCTTCTTTTTGTATTTCTATTTACATTAGAAAAAAATAAAGACCTTCATCCTTTATTATAAGCTTTACATGTATATAAAAGTTCAAAGACATACATTTGATATGGTTTGGAAGAACAAATTTGTTTGGATATATTTGTGGAGGATTTTCACCTGCAGAGAGATTATGATTTATAAAATTGTTGTGAAATTTGCAAATGAAATCTGAAGTTGACTGCTGAACACTGCTCCTTCATATCTTGTGTGTTTCTATTCACTGAATCTCTACTTTTTTTTATTAGTCCACAATGTAATTATTTACAGAATCTCCATATCAATCACCGTCAGTCACTCTGAACAGCGATTGTAAGGCGTTTAAAATCTTTGCTAAGGTTTCGGTAGTTGGTCACAGTCTTAACCTCTGTGCTCAGATTTCAGTTCAGAACACAAAGAGTGTTTTGTTGAAAAATTATTATTCGTGTCATTTCAAAGAAGCTGACTTTTACACTTCTGAGTGCAAAACACCATTGATTTGTCATTTCATTGCCTGATTTATGCAAAATCTTAGAATAATTAGCATGTAGCTCCTTTGGCTGTGTTTCTTTTTCTTTTTTTAATTCACACTTTTTTTAATCACTAGCAGCTAAAAGACACATTCGTGCAAAATGTGAATCACATCAAATTAGATACTGAACTGACTATCATCTCAATGTTTTATGTCAAATCCAGGCTTCAAGGCTTCGGTAAATAATGACAGTTTTAATGTAAAGTTGCTCTAAACGTTGCATTAAAAGTCCATTACAAGTGCCAACTTTGCATTATTTTGAAAATAATGGCATTATAATAAAAAGTCGTTACTTTTAATGGACTTTCAAGGCAACATTTAAAGCAACTTTGCATTAAAAGTGTCATTATTTACTGAATGACTCTTCGTGACAACATTCATATAGACCTTTTTATTTTCATGACAGATGTTACATCATGTTTATGACAATATCATGTCAGTCTTATGCACATGCTGTTAAATAAAGTGTTACCAAGATGTTTTAAGACTAAACATTTTTTTAAGTAAGATGGTATACTGCTCATTTCAAAATGTTCTAACTCTCTTTAGTTTTGAAGTGAATTTCTCTGTATTCTCGGATGTCATTCTACATGGCTTTCACCACTTAAAATAGGTTCAAAGATAGGTTCAAAACATTTAGTCTTACATTTTGAGTCATTTTGATGCTCACTAACAAATACCCTTATACAGTAAAGCCAAAACAAACAACAGGATGAGAGAAAATTATCTAGTGAATCTAAATTCATCAAAGAAGCTTTGGAAAGGGAAGATCCATCAAGAACGTTACCTTCTATCCCCAAAACGCCTGTTCGTTTGTTTTCATCCGATACTTCAAATTTGTCGATAATTTCTGCAACATACTCTGACGTCACGTTGGTCATCTACATAAAAAAATTGGACAAAAAGAAGCAACAAAATATGGCTACTTATTAAAATACAGCAAGTGACATACATTTCTTACAAGTGTTGACAGAGAAAAAAATTATGCAAATATACATTAAAAAGATCCAGAAATGTAAAAAATAATATCAATTCTTCTAATTTTAATAATAGTGACTATAATAATATGACATTTGGTCAATAGAAAGGTGAAATAATTAGCTTACAGAATTTATGTGGATTATCATAGATCTTGGGGTCAATTAAAGACAGCAAAATGACTGATTAGAAATCAGATAATTGTATGAAACAAGTCAAGAGCTCCAGCAAAACAAGTCAGTTTAGCCATAATACATCAAGTGAGGAATTAAATATGTCGTAATAACATAACTTAACCCTTTTTCTCTGTGGTAACATTTCAAATTAAAGAGGCTGACTGAAGGGAAAGTGTTTTTACATTAAGAGAAACTTCCACCAGGTTTATTTACTCGCCTTCTGCTCATTGCGCAGGAAGTTGGCGAGCTCCTCCACAGTTAGGTGGTCCTTCCTGTCACTGTACGCCATCATGAGCAGGAACAAGTCCCGTCTCAGAGACATCATCTTGTAGAAGACGGAAAACTCCTCGTACGTCAACGTGCCTTGATGATCGTCGGTGTCTGCTTCCTGAGCAGAGAGAAAAGGTGATTTCTTTTATTTTACACTGTTTTACTCGATACAAAAGAAAGAGTTCTTGTTGGTGTTTAAATGTTAAATAAAAAAACAGCTTTCCTACAGAACATGTTAAGTTCTTGACTTTAAAATCAAAGTCATCCATCCAATACAATGTTTTTTTTGCTTTGCTTTTTATTTCGTAATACAAATGAGTGTCTCTGTGTCACCATTCGACTCATCCGCCGGTTTGCATGGCTCTGCAGAGCAAATATGATTCCCTTCTCACGAGGAACGAGTAAACATAAAGCTGGTGTCACCACAATTTAGTCAAATGAAAAATTAAGTTGATACATTTTGACAGTCGGGCACAGAGGATTTAATGTGTAAAGTGCCACTTTAGAGGAACCACAAGAAGCACAAACCCCCAGCCTCCTCAACAAAACCGACAACAGCACCATCATAGAAGAGAAAAATAACACAAAAAAGATCAAAACAAAAAATAAATAAATGAAATATTGTTAAATTGAAAAGACAAAAACTTAAGACTTTCTTTGTTCTTGGAGCAAATGCATTGTGTTCAGTTTATGTGCTGAAATTTGTTATTGTGGTCAGCTTGTTTCTATTTTATTTTATTTTTATTCTTTTTGGTAATTTATTGTGTCAAACCTTAATTGCAAAAATGAATTAATGTAGGCAATAAGCTAAATGTATTTTTTTCTTCATTTTTGCCAAAACCATGTAGATCAGTCATGCATACATGAACAAGCATTTCTCCAAATACCCCAATCAATTTAATTCTTTCAAATTCATGTAAAATAGAATAGAAACTAGAACATTTCTGAAGAAATTTAACCGGGCCTGCCAAAGTGTGCCCATCAGTTGAACTCAGCGTTCTGATGCTGAAAATTAGCAACAATGCTAAAGTAAGCTACAATGTACTCAATAGCATGTGGAGAGTCGCAAGCATGTTGTTACTCCATTACTCCATGTCAGTTACTCCATTCAATATCTTAAAATTAGTGTAGCTAAAATTAGCCAAAATGCTAATTGTTGTTTAAAAAACATAAGATTTCTTCTGCTCTTTTGAAATACTACAATAAGTACCACTCAACAAGAATTGTGCAGTTATGTTTTTCTGAAAAGTGAAAGTTTTTCTTTTTTGTCATTAGTGGTAAATATATTATAAAACAGACATTCAACACAAAAGCAAAAGTCTGATTTATACTACTAGTTCATCAGCAGTTCGTCACCAGAAAAAAATCGCTCATCTCAACACCGAATTAATTATTGTTTATAAAGAATAAGCTCTTTTCAAATACTGTTTATCTTTTTAGACACAAGAAATGTAGTTGGTAAATTTTACAAAAGTAGTCCGATATTTACTTTGTGCCACTTTGCTACCAGAAAATGTGTTCATCTCTTAGCAACTGATTAACAACAAATATTGTTATTGTTCAAAAAGCATAAGATTTCTACTGCTCTTTTGAAGTGCTACTTACCATAGTAATGCATAGGAAGCAAGGCATTGCCTTAACATTAGTCTTAGCATTAGCCTTTGCAGTGCACTAGAAGTAGCCTATTCCCTAAAATACAATTTTAGCTATTTTTCTTATTAGACGTGTTTAGCACTCAATGGAGGAAGTCAATATAAGACAAGATGTTAGTGATACCTCACATGCCACTGTCACTGATTAAGACCAAAACTTAAAACTGAGTGAGAACACTGAGTGTTTCACCATGTTGTAGTTCTAACCTTCAGTCATTGTAGTTCTAAAGAGAAGCTTGGATCTCTGCCAACTGTCATGTGAGGTAGAGACATAATTCTATCTGTTTGAAGCAGTCACTTTTTCTGAAAAAAGCAGTCCGAACAACTGCTTCCTATTCAGGATTCGTAAAAGTGATCCGAAAATCATTTGAAGCGTATGAGAGAGTAATTTCTCGTCTCTGATAGTACCACAATTCATATCTGTAGCTCACTCACAGTAATAGCAGCAATGAGAGAAAGATGGTGGGCGCTGATCTCTGAAATTTTTCAGAAAAGTAAGAAAATGAATGACCGAGAGCCAGTGGTTACCCTGTCACTTGATTTTGCTAAATCAGACAACATGCACCAGCAATTCAACACCAACAAATCCCCAATACAAATTATTATTTTTTTCATTTCTAAGGCTACATTTCTCTAAACATTGATCCATTCTGCTGATTTTACTCCCCCCGTCTTACTGCATCTTTTCAGGGTCTGATATTAACTGTATGTCGCTGGGTCCATTCGACTCCACAACAAATCCAACAGCACCACATATCCCTTCCCTCATGCTCTCATAATAAACACACACACACACACACACACACACACACACACACACACACACACACACACACACACACACACACACAGAATCTAAACACAAAGCAAGCAGCAGGATAAATCAGTCCGATGGACTTGGAATGCGTCGACAGAAAGTAAACAGATTTTAGGTATTTTAGGCTGCACAAGCTGTTAAAATGGCAATGATACTGTCTATCACAGCAAAACTGGAGAAAATAAAGCAGCAACTTTCTCAGGTTGGTCACAATCCAAAAAGTGAATTATTTTACAGGGTTATTTTACACTGGGATAAAGGGGGGAAAGCATGTCACCTACTCTGTCGACTGAATATTGGTAATAGAAAATGGAAGAGTTTAGAAAGTGACTTTGGGTATTTTTAATTATGGTGCCAAATGTAAAAAGTAACTATATTGTATATTAAAGATTGTGAGATTATTAAAAGACACATTGTGATCCTGACAAAAATGTTTTATGAATTTTAAGAATAACTTGATTTTAGGTTGAAAAATACATCAGGACTTTGCACTGGTTTTCTCATGCGTCAAACCTTTCGACACACATTCAGCATAAGCACAGAGTACAATCCATTTTATGTGATGGGTCAGCACAACGTAGTGTAAAATTGGGACATGGAAGAGAGATCATTTATGGTTTTTAACAGGCTTTACTACTAAATATTTAAAATTGGTGGAAAGAGATCTCATTGGGCCTCCCTGAGCCAATGAATTATAGAACTGTTTTTTAACCTCTGAATGAGACTGTTAAATATGACTGTTTCAAATCAGAGGGTTTTGTGGTCTTCGTTTCCTCAGCCCTTATGAGAGGACACCCACTTTTAACCACCTGCTTATCATCGTGTAAGTTAAGCTATAAATATTTTCCATGTTGAGGTGAGACCACTGCCAAATAAATATGCATATAATTAGAAATGGCTTCCCTGTTTACTCCTTGTCGTTCGGCTTTACCTGTGCTGCCGCCTGTCACACCTGCTCCCGTTTATCATTAACAGAAGAATCCAGGACACACAGTCTGACACACACTCCTCTGGTTTGCTCAGTACTGTCGGTCACCTCAATGACTCCCTATCCCCCCCCATTCATTTATTTACATTTATCTCAGCCTGTCAAACCGTTCATGAAATGGCAACTGAGATTAAATTTTGGGTGAATCTTTCCTGCTCAGTCTTTGACAATTTCCTCTTTCAAGATAAAAATGCAAATGAGACTCACTGAACTACGTTTCACCAATCTGCAGCTGACCAGTTTTGTTGAGCCAATGGGGGAACTGTTAGCTAAACTAGTTTTGCTAAAATTGTTGTGAAAGAAAGATTTTAGGATAATGGCATTTATCTTTTAGAACTTCTCATCTGAATTCATTCTGCAAAACTTGTACCCCAAAAAACTTGGGCATCAATGTAATCTGTGTGCAAGTGTTTGAGTCAATTCTTCTGCCATCACATCTTTTGATTTTGAGACTCTTTTACTACAACTGCTTTTCTGCTTCTTCTTTACAAAAAATATATAAAAAAACAAGAAAAGCTATAAAAGATATAAAATTTTTTAAAAAAAAGAGTTTTTAAAATTACAACCTGGCTATCAAAATCCAATTACAACTCAAAACTATCAGTTCAAATGATCAATTTGCACTTCAATTCCCAGAATGTGGTAGAAAGTAGGAACGTTTTAGGTCAACAGAATGGTCGACTTCACTTACTGAAACTTTGGTCTTAAAATTTTAATCATTTATCTTCTTTAATCATTTCAGGCACATTTCTTTGCGCACGTGGGAATAAACTGCATTGGCAGCATGGAGTCAGTGTTGTTTTCTCACCTGAAACATTTGCTTGACCTTCCTGCGTGGCAGATTAACATTCAGCTTGTGAAGAAGCTGGTAGATTTCGTCGATGTTCAGAAGGCCATCTCCGTTTTTGTCCGCTTCTTCGAACGTCTGCTTCATCCACGTGAAACATGCACGTTAAGGAAGCCGGACATGAGGTCTGTGGGCGCGGCTTTAAATATCCACTGAGACAAAACACTCAGATTAAAATGAAAGCTCAGATAGAGATAAGTTATACGGAGCCATATGATATGTCTCGGTTTTTGCGTGAGCCGAAAGAATAATTTGCATCACGCCACGGCGAAGCAATTTTGACAAAAAGGCTGCACGCTTTCCAATCAGCAGACAAGGACCTGTCAATAAAATTATATTGACCTAGAATGGGTCTTTTTCCACTTTTCTGTAAATTGGTTGTGACAACAGAAGGATATTGGTCATGTGTGCGTTGTCGCTTGGCCAATGAGTCCTCGTCACTAATCCCGGCCATCAGGTAGCGGAGGCCCGTGATCCAGGTTCTGGCCTCCTCTGCATTCGACGTCACCAGGTCAAGGGACTCCATGTGGTTTCCATGGTAAACCGTAAAGCAGCAAGCCTGATCGAAGTTCCCGTCCGCATGTCGGTGGAAGATATCCGACTGACCGCCCTCCGTCACCTTGTAGAGGGAATCTATGGTGACTAAAAAGAAAACAGAGGAAGAACAAATAATTACCAAATAAATATTTTCATTTTCCTCTCGCTGCTAAAATGCTCTAGTGTTGAAGTGCACACGAATTCTCATTTCAGAACCATAAAACCTTTTATAGTTACAAAACACGAATAAACCTCAATCGGCCCTTGTAGTGTGTTTTTATAAGTGTTTATGCATCTCATTTTTAAAGCAATTTTATTAAGCCAAAAGACTGTTCTGAGTCATTCCAAAATAAACAAAAATGCATTACCATATCGGCCGTGTTGTCATTGGCAACATGGAGCGGGGATGGTGTGAACTGTGCAGAAGATGTGGCAGTATAAAGGTGAAGAGGACAGATTTCTCCTCACCCACCGGAAACTGTCTCTCTGTTGGAAATCATTTTTGGCCCCAGGATTCTTGAAACAATTACGAACTTAGATTTATGTAATAACCTTTTGTATCGTCTAAACATTCTTATATAATGTGTAAGCTGTAATATGACGTTTTGTCTTCATCTTAAACCCTTTTAAGTATAAGACAGACTAATTATGTGGACAAAATGAGACTTTGCATGATATCTCATAAAATATAGGCTAAATATATATAAATTTAGGCTATTCTTGTGATGTAGACACTATGAGTAAGGTGACAAATTCTTTCACACATTAGGACAACAGTGTGGCGCAGAAATAACATCTGTCTAAATGTTATGAGATTTTCCCTGTTTCAAAATGACCATTTGTTGGATCATTTGCTGCTGAAGTAAATTACAGGCAGACTGGGTTTGTGGGTGAAATCTTTAAAATCTCCCCATGTTGTTCCAGTCATGTTCCTCCCAGATAAATCACCGTATAAATATTATTTTCATGGGCGCAAATTCAAGCCTAAGATGTTGCTCTTCTGCAGCTTTCAGCTGTCTTGTTTCTTTCTAACTGTTTACATGTTTCGGTCCTGGAAATTATTTGAACTATAATGAGCTTGAGCTACCGGTTGAAAATGCAATGTAAAGGAAATGTAAAATTTTTTTTTTTTAAAGTGCCTTTCAAGCGGAATCCATTAGATGCTATTGTTCATGTTTTTCATAACAAACACGGATATTATAGAGCATATCTTTTTCTGCATCAGCAGTCCCGTTCAAAACACAAAGCAGCCAAAGTGTCCCTAATCTACCGCTAAAAATGGCCTCATGGTCAAGCTGTTAACTCCCAAGTGACTGCAGTGTTCAGCAGAAATCCCTTGGTATTGGTTTTAGCACATTGGATATCTCTGCAGAGCCGCCTTTAAAACAGCAACACCATATGTGAGTCTCCAAGGATTTCACAGCTTTGAAACGGACACAATATGACTGGCGTCAAAATTTGATCTGCTACTGTCACCTGTGACTTGTGCACAATTTTATTGGTATTTGTAAGATTGGTAATGCTTTAGATTTCCAAATTGTTTATCCTTTGCATAAAAAAACAAGTTGAAAATGATTAAATGCCCAAACATAAAACAAAAAATCATAAAAGACCAGTAAAGAAAAAAATTAATAGTCACGATTAAAAGAAAAAGAATTAGACTTTTATCTAAAAAATTCTCACTTTTTGTCAGAATTCTGGGATTAAAATGCTGAAAGCTAAATTTCACTTTGCACAATGCGTTAAATAAAAGCCATTATAAAAGTTAATGTGGAGTTTATATGCATTTGTAACTATATCTGTCTTGATTTAACTCATTGTGCCAGTAGTCACCTTATGATCCAACAAGACAGTCCAAGATAAAAACTTATACTAAGAAATAAAAATGCAGAATCAAAAAAGTAAAAACAAAAAAAAATCCCCTCCTTTGCAAAGAAATCTTGAAGTTAGCTGACCTGCATACTGAAATGTGAGCTTTCACAAAACTGGTAGCAACCGTCTTACCCTTTCAAACTCTAATCTTTCAGAGCATTAGGACAAAGAGTTGAAAGTAAAATTCAAAGCGAATAAAAGCCAAACTCTTTAAGATAAACCGTGAACAAAATGATGTTCCTCCATGTTCTCCTCTTCCATCTGTGATCTGCAACAATAGAGAGTAAGCAACTGCTGCAGGCGTCAGAGAGTTTCACGCTCTAATGAGATTGGTGTATAAACTCGGCTATCTGAGCTCCCGTGTCTGTGTTAAGAACAGCCTGCAGTAAACCGTGTCCTGCTCTGAAATTTACAGAGACGCTCCTCATGCGTTTTCACCTCAGTCTGCGTCCACCACTGTGGAAATGTGTTTCGATCGCTTCAAGAACCTCACCAACTTGAATGATTTATCTCATTAAAACAATAAAACTTAGGTTTTTTTAAAGTATCCCCAGTCAAACATTACACATAGGATAACCTCCTTGGAAATCATGCACAACTGTACTCCCGACACATTAAAATTCAGTTTTTCTGTTACATAATCTCATCTCTTTAATGCTGCTGTGACTGACAAACAATATGGCAGCCTTGTTTCAACCTTCTGCACACACACACACACACACACACACACACACACACACACACACACACACACACACACACACACACACAAACACAC
>CAEGAF010097929.1:0-22798 GCA_903067075.1 Micropoecilia bifurca | reverse complement strand
TGTGTGTGTGTGTGTGTGTGTGTGTGTGTGTGTGTGTGTGTGTGTGTGTGTGTGTGTGTGTGTGTGTGTGTGTGTCCGAGGGGCGTTAATCGTGGACGAGGCAAGGAACTGCATTCACGCCAAGTTCAATGGAACATACAGTTCTCTTCGCAGTGGGATGTATGGCTTCAGACGAATTACGCACCGCCGCTTTGCGCTGCTGCCTTTTAACAGTTTTTGGTCTTTGTGTTCCTGGACCATGTCGTGCATTTTATTGGGAAGGAAGAAATCGGGAGATTCAATATCTCTCAGCTGTCATCCCATGTCAGGTATCGCGTGCCAAGAGATGCGTAAAGACGCGCACCTGCATGTGTGCCGGGTTCCCCCCCGCCCCCCCCACTCCTCCCCATCCACCTGCCCCTATAGCTTTGTGATGCCACGATTCAGACGTGGGGGAGGCTTGCATTCGCGTTGTGGCGCAGTGATTTTTCACTAACAATTTTCCCTCACGTGAACCCCGGTAGAGTCGCAGGAGACCAAGCGCGTCCGTTATTTATTTATTTTTTTTTGCAAATCCTCTTTAGGTCCGGAGTGTGTTTTGTGTGCGCGGCGCGCGTGGTTGCGCTGCAAATCGGCTTTAGTTTCGCGTGTATGTGTCAGTATAGCCTGTATATAGTTGAGCGCGCACACGGGACCTGGAGCTGTTCTTTAAATCTCCGGGATGATGGTCTTGCATCCTCCTTTTGCGGGGGGGGGGGGGGTGGGGAGGGGGGTTGAAAGGAGGCTCGCTTGGTTTAATCCTGCGCCCATCAGCGGGGTCCTAAAAGGGGTTGTCACTCTGCGTGTTCACAGCGGACCTTGATTTAATGTCCATACAATTAAGGCACGCGGTGAATGCCAAGAGAGGAATCTACACAGCATCGTTTCCACCTTTTATTCCTTAGAATTACAATAATATTGTTATTATTTTTAATAAATAAATGAATACAATTCTCAGGCCGCAGGGTAACTGACCGTTCATCCCTCAGAAACAGGCCCGCAACTGCCAATCAAAAGCGGCTCGCGTGGATGTGCTTACGGGGAAAGCAAGTTGCGCGTGGAGATTCGGTCACTCGCGTGTGTGTGTGTGTGTGTGTGTGTGTGTGTGTGTGTGTGTGTGTGTGTGTGTGTGTGTGTGTGTGTGTGTGTGTGCTAGTCGGGCTGGATGGGCGCAATGCGCAGATTTAAAGAAGCGTGATATATGACCAGTTTGGTCAACCTTTATATTACTGGTGATTTTTTTAGTAGCTGCTCTCCACTGCTGGATTCTGGGCAAAGATTTTCCAAAAGCAAATGGACCTTCAGGTGTGGTCAGCTGCTCGTATTAGGTTTACATATTATTTAAGGCTCAAAGAAACGTATTTGCAAGAGTTGCAGACCTGCTACTAATTTATTAAGCTTGATTTAATTGGCATTTAATTGCCAGTAGAGGGAATGGGCCAAAAGCTGTTTTAGATGCAGACCAGATATAGAAAAGGATCATGGTTCTAGTTAACAATAAATAAAACGTTAATTAAATTTGTAACATTCGCGAATAATCTTTCCTTGTGAAGCTCATATGCATGTAAAGTTGTAAGACGTCGCTTTTTTTTTATTTTTATTATTATTTTGTTTGTTTTTATATTTCGCACACGACCATTGACATAAGCCCAGCCTGCAGGTTGCTGCTGAAGTGTGTGTCGCATCTTGTAGCTGTTTCATTCCTTCACATCCTCAGTGTGTGTGGCTCAGAGCTGCAGGGCCTCAGCAGAAGCCGAGGAGAATATTTGAAAGACACAAACTGACAACGGCTGTAGTGTTTATTCGGATGGAGTCAACATGCATCACAATAAGTGATTTAATGCCATCTACAGGCGCCTCTCTCACAGTGCATGCTGATAGTGTCCACCGCTGGCGTCCGTCTAGGAAAAGTCTAATTCATTTGTCCAAACATTCAAGTCGTTTTGTTCTGTTGAGTATGAGGACAAAACCAAGAAGCCCAAGGAAAGGTCTCGTCTTTTGAGAAATGCTGCCAGTGATGAATGTTTTAGCTAGAAGTCGGTTATTTACGCAACATATTCTTTAAAGACAGGAATGGCAGCTAAAAGGTAGGGTCCAATAATATGCTTCAAATTTCGGTCTCGGGAATCTATCGAATCTACGACTCAATTATTGACAGAAAAGCCAAGCAAAAAATAATTAATGCAGCCTTGGATATAACATTAACCTTCTAAAGGTTTCTGAGCCAAACGCAAGACAAGAGCCCCTAATCTTCATAGTGACAGATTTGACATTGAGTCACACTTCCATAACCTTTCACAGCTTTTTTTTCCCTGGTTTAGATTTTAAACACAAAATAATCACACGTATTTCCTTTTGTCAGTAGTTTTGACATATTATTTTGACTGATGTCTAGATTATCTAGGTTGTAATTCCTGGATACATAATTTGATGCATTTTTTGTTATGCTAATCTTGTTTTGTAATAACACGTCAAAAATAAAGAGTGAAATGTGACACGTTTTCTACTTGTCATTATTGTCCTTAACCAAACATGCATGCAGTAGTTTGACTTTCTACAGAGATGCTCAACCTTGGATCATTTGCACTATAGTTCCCTCGCCTTAACCTTACAATGGTTCAATTAGAACAAAAAAATCTCACCTACATGTAAAGTACCACAAAACATTTTCAGTCTGTACAGCCGTCCTTAGTTTATTTTGTGACAGGAGAATAATAACTGCTCTTTCCCTAAATCAGGACCATGGAGAGTGCCAGTTAAGCAAAGCGAAGGGGGGGAAAAAAGGCATTATGAAACTATTTTTTTTTTTTTTTACATTTGAGAATCTAAAACAAAACCGTGCAAAATATGCATTGGCTATTTTTTTCCTCCCCCATCTTACATATATTTTTAATAAATCTAATCAAATCTGAAATCTATTTAAATTATAAGTGACATAGCGGGTTCGATAACAATTGTCTACAGGGAATCTTGGGTGAAGCCAGCGAGATTTATAGACAGGCAAAGTAAGGAAATTATTTCGAGCTCGAAAACCTTTGAGGGGCATTTCAGCACAGAGGCTGGCCTGTGGAGCGGGTCTTATTTGGATAAGGTCACTGGAAGGAACTCAGAGGACTCACGAGATCAAGACAAAGTGATTTCTGAACTAACAGTTTATTAAGGCTTGAATTCTTCTATAAAGAAAAACCAAGATATATCCTTTTGAACAGGTTGTGTCCACTACAGCTGTGGCCTTTTAGATAAATCAGAGGTTTAGCATTTCATATAATGGATCCTTCTGCAGTGCTGAAATCTGTGGCCGACCCGACAGCCCCCATACATCAAACATCTTACAATTATCCTTAATGTACATGTAAGCCCTGTACTTTAATCCCAACCAGCTACCACCTCCAGAGGCAACAAAAGTCCTCGGTGACGTCCTCTAGGCGTCTCACCTCTGCATGTCAGAGTGGCGTCGGTGCGTGCATGTCCCCTATATTGCTTCAATCAACCTAGCTATCGGTTAGTGCAAGTACAAAGATAATGAAAGATTAGAGGCTATGAGAGGTGATTACACTGGCCAGGTAAGAACGCAATGCAGCATCACAAATTTACTTTCCTCTCTGAAACTTACAGTTCATACTCGGGCGACTTCTGTAAAGTGCATTACGTGAGCCATTTCACTTTTATAATAGGGTGAAGACAAAAATAATAATAAAAATTACAAAGAAAAACAGGATTGAAGAATATACATCATCTATAACCTGAATACGCAAACATCTACTTTTGGCCACAGTTATCCACACAGGTGACAATATTATCTGTTTCATCTTGAATAATTAATAAAGAAAAAAAAACAAAAGAAAAAAACATTTCCAATAGAATCTGAAAAGTTGGTTTTAGTTCATTTGAGGTTACATCAGGTTTAGAAAATACACAAAAGATGGAAAATGAAAGAAGCAGCACATGTGTTTTCGGGGGCTTCTCTCTGCATCACAGCGGCCAAAGAGATACTTGGACAAATCACACGATCAAAGGGAAGAAAATCTGTGATTTCTTTTTTTTTAATTACTGTATTTGAAATGTGCTAAGGGGCGGGGGGTTGGGGAGGAACAGCACTGTCACCTTTAGACGCAAGCCACATGGGGGACCTTCTTTTCAGACATCTTCAGCAGACCCACTGTATTTCAGCTCGCCATGCATCAGCACACACATCTCAATATTTTTTTTTAGTTCCCCAATGTTTTTTTTTCTTTTTTTTTAACATAATTCAGAACTTGCTGTATCAGGATCAGTAGATCCCAGCTAAAACAAACTATATTTGAAACAACCAAAAAAAAACACACAGAAACCACATTTCATTCTTATTTTTTTTCTTAGTTGATAGTAAATCAGTTACATTAATTTTTAGGTTATACATTTTTAGGCTTTCTCCGTGAATATATAGACTCCTACGTTAAAGCTTAGCATTACGACCAACATGAAAGAATTAGCAAAAAAACCAAATTCAAGGAAACAGAGAAAAAAAAACAAAGGATTAAGACAGAATGACGTTGAATGGACAAATATTTGAACCCTCTCCCCTGTTTTGTGGAACAAAAAATATAAGAGCATAAAATTCATTAAACTTAGCAGTTACATCATTACGCAATTGTAACAAAGCAATTCAAGAAAGTGAATTTGACAAATTGCTCAGGTTGACCAGGTCGTGGAAACAAGCGGAATCTGTTGTTGAAACACACAAAGATGACGCCTTCAAGACAAACATCAAAAGAAATTTTACACAAAGAGAGAGAAAAAAAAGAGGGCTGTGAAAGTGTCATTAGTACAATTTTTGATTTAAATGGTGAGAGTTCTGGTTGTGAAGGACATATTTGTTGTTTCTTTCCCAAAAGCCCTTCCTCTTCTGAAATGTCTTAAGTCCTGTGTGACTTCACACTTTCCCTGATTTCTCCAGCAGTGTCACTGTTTGAGCAGTTCTTTTGACAAGTCACTGATAATTAAAAACAAAAATAAGGCTCCAGAAAAAAGTTTCTGAAATGAAAATTGTCAGTAGTAAGCCAAAAAAATAGAGATTTTATTGATCTGAATGAAAAATAGTTAAACCACTTAAGTTTTGTCATCCCAGTTCCAAGTCCCAACATTGCCTTAAGGATCCTTCAACCCTGTTGGCACAGATAAACCTATAAACATGGCAATGCTGCCCCCAAATGGACACAGAGGGGCATGACACATCTGTTCCTGATTGTACTGAAATATAAAGTGGCAGTCAAACCCTGATTCAATTGGAGAGAGGAGGGGGCGGGAGCAAGAGAGAGAAAAAAAACATCCAGTAAGAGAAAAGAACGTGATGAAACAAGAATAAAAACATGTTTTAAAAAATTAAGAGTGTGGTGGCTGCTAGGTAACATTTAATCAGCTTATTATTGTCGCACAAGAATCGGTGGTTGGTGGGGCAAAAAAAAAAAATAAAACAGAAAGAAAGAAACGTTCACCAGGATTAAATAGAAAACAGAACTGAGGGGCTTGGTTGCATTTTCATATTCTTCTGTCTTTAAATCGAGTCCTATTGTAAATGATCAAGCCAAGGATAAATGTCTTCTATTGTTTATTCCTGTTTTGGCGCTCCTGTTTGAGAGGAAAAACATACGTTAGACAAACAACTGGTAAATATTACTACAGTAGAGTTCAGGATATCATAAAGCCTTAAATAAAAGACCCTTGAGAGAGCTTTATTTTTATATTTCACATTACAGGCATAAACTTCAATGTATTTTATGTGATAGACAAAAAATGCATATTAGTGATGACAAAGAGAAGTGTGTTTTAACAATACAAATTTAAAAATTCTAGAAAGTGTGGTGTGCTTTTATTTTAAGCTTGACAAAAATCAATATCTTGTAAAACTAACTTTGGCTGCAGTCACAGCCTCAAACTCTTTTGACTCTGACAGCTTGGCACATCAATGTAAGGGACTTTCTGAAATGTAGTAGGTTAAAAAGATTAATTTTGCTCTCATCTAACCAGAGCATCTTACTCCATGTTTGGGGGTCACCCTAGTTTGCCTCCAGCTGCTTCAGGAAAACTGGATTTCTAATCACTATCATCATCCATACAGACTAGATTGGTGCAGAATGTAGCTGCATCCAAAGTCACCGTGTCCAGCTTGTTTTTTGTTTTTTCATTTCCAGTTTTAGCACACCTGAACTGAAAAAATTGCCTTTGCAGATCTTGATAAACTACTGAGGAGGCAATTGAGCCATTTCCTTCAGGTGTGTCGGAGCAGTGAAACATCCAGAACACAAAACTATGAGAATGTTGGATTCCCATCCATTAAACATATTCTTCCACAATTAGTTTGGACTATCACATAAAATCTCAATGGTAAAACAACTTTTTAAAAAAGGCAACATGCATCTATTCAATAACAGAAAAAGGTTTTTAAAGAGGTGTTTCTTTCTCCCTTTAAAATATGTATTACATTAAACATTCATGTTTGGCTAGAAATTCTAGCAGATGTTTACCTGATCCAACCGAGAGCGGTTCTGTATCTGAGCAGGTTCAAAAGTCTGTCAAACAAACAACAAAAAAAATAGATAAAAACAAAAAGATTGTTAGCCTCTTAAAAACCAGCATTTTTATAAAGAACAGGGTTGCACATCATCGTTAAGCAGCCGATTTATTTTAACAGCGAGAAGACTTTACCCACCTTGCGCACTTCCTCTTCCTCCTCCTGCCTCTTCTCATAATGAGAAAAATCGTCAAAGATGGAGGTGGTGTGTTTGTAGGTGGCGATGATCTTCAGCACCTGCTTGGCCTTCTCCAGAGGAACCTCCTGGGTATCGCGGGAGTTGGTCACTGGCTTGTTGTCGTTGTTTTCCAAGCGGATGTGGCGCAGCTGGCTGTTAGGCACGTCCTTAACAAACAACCAGTCCACGTCGAACTTGCCCTTCCACTTGTCCTGTGCCCAAACACCAGCACTGGTCCCGTAGTCCACTGGCGAGCGCATTTCTGCCACGCCACAGAAATGACCGCTGCCGTTGACGCTGAACAGCAGGTACACCGGACCCTTACCATTCATTGCACGGAAGGCTGAGTCCAGCCGCTTGTTGCCATGCTCCGTGCTGCACCAGATGGAATACTTGATGGAGCGATGAATATCATCCTCGGAGTAGCTCTTAATGATGAAAACACGGCCGTTCTTCAGGTTCCAGTCAAAGTCCTTGGGGTTGTAGCTATGGGAGGCACGCAGCTTTTCCAGCACTGGGTGGGATTCTCCACCAGGTCCCTGACTAGTAGACGTTAAGGGGCCATTGCTCCCAACACCAACAACTCCCATCATGCCACTCCCATCTTGGCCGAGGCCTCCCTGCCCGTAGCCTTGGTTACGATTGCGTGGCGCGATCCAGCGGGTCTGGGGCTGAGGTGGCTGGGTGTGGTTTTGGTAGGGTTGAGGTGGTGGCTGATGGTGCTGGTGGTGTGGCGGCTGAGGCTGTAAGGCCATAGCCTGCATCTGGGGTTGCACTAATGACTGAGGAGGTGGGGGCTGCATGGGTCCTTGCTGCATGGGGCCTGGAGGTGGCATGCCATGAGGCAGCCCAAGAGGCTGCTGCTGCTGCAGTGGGGCTGTGGCTACTTTAGTGACCGGGCCTTTGTCCCAAGTCCCGATATTCATGTTGTGCTTAATGGGTGGTGGAGGCAGAGCCCCCCCTGGATTGGGCATCCCTGGCTTCACCTTCGATTTTAACTGCTGTGGTTTGGCAGGCTTGCTGGCAATGGCAGCCCAGGAGGTGGGTTTAGGGGGAGGCATTCCTATCGGTGTGGCTCCATTCCCTGTGGCTGCCACTGCAGGCCCACCAATCACAGACCCCACTGCCTTGACTCCTGACCCCTGACCAGTGACATCCCCTCCGATTTTCAGCCCAACCATCCCCTGTTCTAGGCTGTTCATACCAGGAGCTTTGTTCAGGGTGTCGCTGTGAAACCCTGTCTGACCGTCAGGCACCAGAGTGCCCCCCAGGGAGCTGGGAGGATAGCTATAGCTGCCACCATAAGCTGAACTTTGAGTCTGCTGGCCCTGGGAGCCACTTGTGCCCCAAGCAGAGAAGGCAGGGTTTTCAGGAAAAAAGTTAAACCTGTGGGGGTAGATACTGCTTCCCAGTCCTCCTGGCTGGCCAAACACGGTGTCCGGCATAAAGTGGTGGTCTCCATTGCTCAGAGGTCCATAGGGTGTGAGGTAAGGAATTGGAGGGTCCCCACCTGTGGACCAGGGAGCCTCACTCAGAGGGTAAGGAAATCCAATGGAGGGAGCATAGTAGCTAGACATGTAGGGATCGGTGATGGACTGGTAGCTGTTGTTCTGAAATAAGATGGAATAAACAAAGAAGTGACATGGAAGCTCAATTTAAAACTGGTAAAACATGGTACAGGGTTTCTCCTAGTGTATTATAAGCCTGGCGGGCCACCAGGATAAGCGTTGTTTGTTTATTTTAAATAAGTTTTTTTTACATAAGTGTTACAGTGTGACAGTGGATGGATTAAGCTCGGTTTAAAGATGATGCAACAAACAGGGCGTGAGGAACCAATTTCGCTATCTCTGCACCTGCCCTTTGGCCTCACACATTATTATTTCAAATTATGATACCTGGTCATGCATCTCTGAATTTTTATAACTTTTAACCAAAAGTTCCCCAACCACTGGGCTTAGCAGAGTTTCCAGGGGAAACCTTGTGGTGTCTCTTAGCTTTGACATGCAAGCAAAATGACTGTTTTGGATAATTCTTAAAAGCAGAACACTTCTATTAGGAATCAGCTCACAGTTATTATACTGTGAGATTTCATAATGGAAAATAATCAGGAAAAAAAACAACAACACTGAAAGTATGATTTACCTGAGTAGATTGACCAGGAAGGTATGGCTCAAAGTCATTGTCATGGACAGTCTCCTTCTGATGCAGTGAACCATTTTGCACTGCAAATATAGCGAAAATACAAAAAAGAAGCACATTTGAATTTACAATAATGGCAGATGGAGTGATGTTTAAAGGGGGGATGGCAGAGGAGCTTGTTTAGATATGAAGACATGATCTGCTACTAACAAAGCATGAAACACATGAATGATTTCTTTATTGCTTCTTTGCAACTGAAATAACCACATCACCTCATTACTAGCTGAAACTACTGTTGGTATATTATAAACAATATGCTTTCTTTACCAAAAGACAAAAAAAAATATTAATTTTAAAGCTTTCACACAGACTTGTGATGCTATAAAATTACAGAAAATCTGCGTACTAAATCTCCAAACCAAAAATTTTGCAAAAACAGATACAAATATTACATATAAATATCAAGATTCATCTGACAATGATTTCATTCTCAAATGTTTTACCCTATTATGACTTAAAATAGACAATGTCAAATTAACTAAGCTACGTTACAGCCTATGTTAACAGAAAAACAATGATAAAACTTCGATACTTATTATAATAATGAAGAGAAACAAATTATTGGTTGTAATTTAGCCCATGAAGAGATGCTACACATAACCAGATTAAATTATTTTCTTCAGTACGACACATTGATACTGAATAATCCTAATAATAAAATACTGTAAAATACGACATCCTACAAAGCATGTGAACAAAAAGTGAAAAAGTTTTAACTAGAATCTAAGCTAACAGCTTGCTTCTGAGAAGAAAAATACAAAATATAAAGCTAAATTAAAATTGATATAACTATTTACTGTGTGGTTGTATGTTGTATTATTATAGTTATCTACAACAGCCCTCTTACTACTATATGTCCACGTAACAAGCTCATAAATTAATGTAGTATAATTAATTAAAATAGTTCCCGTCAACAACTATTAACATCTTAAGTCGTCACTAGAATACTACAATAAAGACCATAAATATTCAATTTCTTTGATAAAACAAAAAAAACTGTCATTAGAATAAGTCTTACAATATATGACAAAATACCAATATATGGGAAATATTTGACATACACATCTAATAACATACGTTCTGTGGCTGCTGTTTGTGCTACTGGCCTCATGGCCCCTCAAAAACAATTTGTTATTGCAGGTTGTAGTTTGGAGATTTTCCAGTAAAAACAGAAATACCCAGAATGTAATTTGTATAATTTTTTAAAAATCAATAAAACACATTTGATTTGATAGACGAGCAGATGCATAATTAACCCAGGCCAGGACCAGATTCCCTCAAACGATTTATAGTTTCATTTTAGCTCAACACCTTATGCTTTTTTGGAAAGGAATGTATTTTTGGTTTTAGGTAGACGCTCTATCACTGTTTTTATGACTATTCCACAGTAGCACATTTGAACTTTGAGCAAAATAAAATGCGGTGAAGTCAATTAATCATGTCATTAACTACTAAAAAACACAAACATTTAGCAAAGAATGTCTGTTAAATGTCTGATGAAAAGGTGCTTTAAAACAAAAAAAGAAAAAAATTAAATGTTTTTTTATTTTTTGCTTGAGTGACAATTTATCACTTGTTGGAATAGAAATTAAGGGGCATAAATTACCCTAAAATTTCATGTTCTCAGATACATGATCCTGGAATGATTGAAAAACTTATTTTTGCTTTTAGATTAATTTCTGTTGACATCTCCAAATGCTGTTAACATACTGATTTAAAAGATTTTTTATTTTCCTTTGGTAAACATGTACTTTCATACAGAAAATATGTCCATCCCTCTTTGACAAATTTTAAATACATTATCATAACTCTAAAAAAAACAACGAAAATACTTGTATCCTTTGACAAATTAAATAGAACTGCATTCATATTACAAAAATATAATTATGTCATCACATACCTTTAGACGCTTGTCCCTTTGATCTCTGCATTTGGGTTGATCCAGAAAAACAAAACAAGAAACAATATTATTTTTTTTGTAATTATGACTTTATATTATTATGTACTATTTATATGATCAATATGCATGAGATCAGTCTGCCAATTTCATTAAAGAGGCTAGGTAGGATATTTATAAAACATAGTCCTTTAGTGGACAAACACGATGTTTAGTTACTGTCAGCTGTATTGAATATTATATAATTTTCTGAACATCTCAAGTCAACTAGCCAGTTAATGTTAGCCACACTTCAGTAACAACTTGTGCATCACAGCAACCTTAAAATGGCTTTCCAAACGCCACTGGTTCTTAAAGCAACAAGAATACATGTTTTCCAGAAGGTATTTCTCTCAGAAAAGACACAGCAACACATTCCACCAAAACTTACTGTTCAAAGAGCAAGTTACCTTGTGCCATTATGTAAATCTGTTTATGTTAACTAGCTTTAGGTTTAACCAAATCAAATGGTGGGATTTATGCAGCTTTGTCGCTTACAAAACACACGATTTTCTGTAAAAGATGCGTCTGACAACGTGATGCATGCATAGCTACAGATGTCATCTCTCTCGAACGTCAATAAAAACCCTTGATCATTTTCACGGAATGCAGCCAACTCGCTAGCTACATGCCAACGCTAATGGCTAAGCTAGCACTTCCGACGAATAGCCATAGCCTAATAAATCGATAACGTTAGCAGGTAGTTAGCTCACAAGCTCTCAACTGGCGAGGTAAGTCGTCCTTCGTACCTGAGGGTCAATGCTTGTGGTAGACATAATTCATTAAGCAAGTCCCTGGTTTTCTCACGGAGCCTGAGCTTGTGACTGAATTTCAACCCCCGTGATTTGCAAGCAAGTTCACAGCTCAGTTGGAGTTAGCTTCGGGGCTAATAGCGCCGCTTAGCTTATGGCTAGTAGTTGTAGCGCAGGCTCAGCAGAGTATTCTCCCAACTTCCACAGTTCAAGTCAGACGCCTCAGATTCTGTATCCCAGAGATTTCCAGGCCGAGTTCAGCTTTTCCGAGGTTAAGCGCGTATCGTCGTGTGGCACCAGGTGGATCTTGGATATTTATGTCTCCGTTCGCCTCTCACTTAGTCTCTTTTTTTAATTCCACAGAGAGAGAGAGAGAGAGAATACTCCTCGGCTACGTTAAAGCCCCGCACACTTCCCCAATGGCTGCTGCTCCATCCGGGCTCTGAGCTGTCGCTGTAGTTCACGTCCTCCCCCGCGGGGTGGCAAAACTTTCAGCATCTTCTCCAATAACCATAGGAGATAATAAAAAATCCAACAAACTAGAATATCTTCGGACAGGTAACCTTCATTCGGACAGGTAACCAACAGATTGCTTTTTTGTTCATTTAGTTTTGTTTTTTTCAAATCTGCCCCCCACTGTTGCTCTTAGTGAGAGGACCCAAAAATTGTACTCAAGTAAGAGTAGCACTACCTGAACATATTTTGATCAAGTAAAAGTAAAAAGTAGTCATCTAAAAAAATTACAATTAAGAGTAAAAAAGTATTTGGTAAAAAGTCTACTCAAGTACGGGGCAAGTGATCAAATTATCAGTCATTTAATATTAACTTTCAGCATCTTCACCAATAACCATAGAAGGCTGAGCTGAGATAATAAAAATCCAAGATCATACCAATAACCTAGAATATCTTCGGACAGGTAACCTTCATTACATTTAGTGTTATATATTCACTTTGATCATTACAGCCAATGACAAACTCAAAATCATGACACTAATTTTTTTAACAGATTGCTTTTTTGTTAATTTTCTTTTGTTTTTTCAAAACGTGCCCCCCACTGTTGCTCTTAGTGAGAGGACCCAAAAATTGTACTCAAGTAAGAGTAGCACTACTTGAACATATTTTGATCAAGTAAGAGTAAAATGTAGTCATCTAATAAAATTACAATTAAGAGTAAAAAAGTATTTGGTAAAATGTCTACTCAAGTACTGGGCAAGTGATCAAATTATCAGTCATTTAATATTAACTTTCAGCATCTTCACCAATAACCATAGGAGGTTGAGATAATAAAAATCCAAGTTCATACCAATAACCTAGAATATCTTCGGACAGGTAACCTTCATTGCATTTAGTGTTATATATTCACTTTGATCATTACAGCCAATGACAAACTCAAAATCATTACACTAACATTTTTTTTAACAGATTGCTTTTTTTGTTAATTTTGTTTTGTTTTATCAAAACGTGCCCCCCACTGTTGCTCTCAGCAGAGGTGGTGAGAGTACCCAAAAACTGTTCTCAAGTAAGAGTAGCACTACTTGGACATATTTTGATAAGTAAAAGTAAAAAGTAGCCATCTAAAAAAAATTACGATTAAGAGTAAAAAAGTATTTGGCAAAAAGTCTACTCAAGTACTGGGTAAGTGATCAAATTATCAGTCATTTAATATTTACAAATTGCACCATCAAATGGACCAAAATATAATGTTAAGAGGAAATGTTGGTATTTTAAGGATGAAAATAATTCATATAGGCAGCAAAAAATAACAAAATCAGGCCTTTTTTTCAAAATCAGTTTCTCTCAAAACATAAAATATGAAACTTTAACAAAAACTGCATGTGTGTGTGTCTTTGTCTGGTGAATTTTTGGTTAAAAAATGTTTGTCTTTCATTCAGTGGATAGAGAATCCAGACATTTTACTCATAAGAGTAGAGATACTTTACAATACAATTTCTCATGTATAAGTAAAAAGCACAGCATCGTAAAAGTTGTCCCAAAAGTATAAAAAAGTACCAGAACTAAAAAAAAACTAGTAAAACAAAAAGCTACTTAAGTACTTAAGCAAATGCAACTGAGTAAATGCAACTAGTTACTATCCAGCTATAGTTCTTAGCAACTGTGTCAATACAACAGAAAGAACTGAGTAATTTTTTAAAATGTAAAGGTAATAAATTTCATGATAGTTTCATAATTGTTGCACATGAGTAGTGTGAAAATATTTTGTTGTGAAGTCTATTCCTAATCATCACTTTAGTTGTGTGTTTTTCTATTTTAATGCACACAGTTGAGCTGCTGCTCAACCACATTTAGTGTTTTGTTTTTTTGTTTTTCCTTCTGCAGTATCTGTGAGTGCAAGCGAGGTCAGGAGATGTCAGCAGACTGTGGTTTCCTGCAGGCCCTTTTATATCAGAAAGATCAGCTCATGTGAGACTTGTGTGGAAAATGACACATGGTTAAAAATATGGCCACAGCGGTCATCAATCATCTCATGTGAAATTATCAAATCTGGATGAAAGTTTTAGTAGATAAATCTTATACATATGCACGATATGCATAATTGCAAATCACATGGAAATTGTAAGGGCAGTTAAAGGCATAATAATTCTGAAGTCGAGTTAAATGTCAAATGATAGTAATAGGGGTGAGATGTTATCTAAGTCTAAACCTATGTCATCAAGACCCATGAGGTCCTTATTTTATTTGTCTCATAAAAACTGTGTAATTGAGCCAAAACCACACACAGATCCACATTCAAGCAGGAGAACTGAACACACGTAGCTACACTGAAAAAGGGCCTTTAGAGCAGAGTCACGTTAAAGTAGAAAATGTTTTGAAAGCAATTTTTCATCTTTATCAGATTTTTATTTACCACATTTGAAAAAAAGATTTCTTTACAATTATGAACTAATTTGTTTGTCCTCATTGTGTTGTTTTCTCCCAGAGGTGCAGCCATAGGACAGGCATGGCGTGTCATTCAATCAAGGATCAATGAACATACATTCTGGCAGTTGGAGGGCTTTCTAGAAAACCGTCTCCTGTAGGCCGCTGCACAGGACCCCGCTGCTCATCATGTTATTTCAGCTGTTGTTCTGCACTCACCTTCAGTGTGTGTTCCACTATGTACCGCGAAAGGGCTGACTGGCACAGGACAAAACGAGAGAGAAAAGCCCGCATGCTGCAGAATGTCGGATGACAGGAGTGCTATGCTGCGCATCCTTGAGGAGCCTCGGATGCGGGAGGAAGTGGAGAGACTTCGGACCTTCCAGAACTGGCCTGCAGACACACCCGTGGCTTCAGGAGACCTGGCTAAGGCGGGCTTCTTTTTCCTGGGTTCTGGGGACAAAGTCCAGTGTTTCTGCTGTGGAGGGGTTTTAAGGTTCTGGGAGCAGGGCGACAGCCCTGCCGTTGAGCATAAGCGTCATTTCCCTACTTGCAGCTTCATACTGGGTCGAACTGTGGGGAATATTCCACTGGCGGTGGGTTCCTCAGACTCTGTAGATGGCCAGCTGTTGAGTCAGCTCCAGAGGATGACTATGGATGACCAGGGAACAGCTGGACAAGCAGTGTACCCCGAGATGGAGACAGAGGACTCTCGACTTACCACTTTCCACAACTGGCCCACTGAGGCCTCGGTGCAGCCAGATGTTCTGGCCCAAGCAGGGTTTTTCTACACAGGTACTTACTATCAATTCCCTACTAAAATATGACATTTTCAATGAGCTCCTTTCCTTAGCAGTTTTTAGGCAAAACATGAGCATCTACTAGAATGTTTCAGTAGACGTTGACTGGTGTAGTGACCTCCTCTATGTGAGAGTTCATGCTACAATGGTTCCAGCTGAGTCAGGATGTTGTGAACAGAACAACCTGGACAAAACAGGAACTGCTAGGCAACAGGCAACGAGGACTCAAATCTATAAAATACCATTAAAAGCATTTTTAAAAAAACCTGTCATTTATATTACTGTGTTGTAGATTGAGAGAGGCAGGGTCAGAAATTTTTAGTTAGTTTTTACTTATATATCAAATGCAGCCGTTCGTCCTTAATATATATTTTTTTTGACTATCTGAACCAGAAAGCAGCTGTATTTGGATTATAGACAACATTAGGTTTGTCCATCAAGCTTGAAAGTCTAGCGAGTCTTTCAATCAAACTATATCTAAAGAATCTTTTCTTTAATGTCAGGTCATGGTGACAATGTCAAATGCTTCTTCTGTGATGGAGGACTGAGGAACTGGGAGTCAGGGGATGACCCCTGGCAGGAACATGCCAAGTGGTTTCCAAGGTAACAACAGGGCTGTAACAGTGAGATGAGAAAATATCAGCTAAAAACAAAAAAATTATTTTTTATTATGCACAATGCCATCTATAAGATTTAACCACTACAGATGAATCAATAATTCTGCCAACATCACACATCATTGACATGTGATGTCATGAGTGTCATGTCCACTGAAAGATTTGCTCCACATATCATATTGCATTTAAGCGTAAAACATTTTGATCTCATGTAACCACAGCACATTTTTACCCCTATATGACTTGTGGCAGAAATGAGACTTCATGTGGGGGTTTTTTCATCTTCTTGCCCCATAACGCCTGGATTTGAGGAGGGAACAACTTAACAGTTATTCTGTCAGCAGAATCTCCCATCTGAAAGGCGGATCTCTGAAATCTCTCCAGGGATAAGACGGGGCTTTTGGCTGAATTAGTGATTAATCCTCTTCTTTTCCCAGCCTTACAATTTAGGTGGATGGTCATGTTTTGGTAAATATGCATTTATTTGATTTAGGAATATCAGAATGAAAGGGAATGAATACAAAAGCATGTCACATTTTTCAGGTTTTGAGTTGTTTTTTTAATTTTCTATTTCCCTTCGACTTAAAAATTAAGCCTCCCACTGGGATTTTTAAGGGATCATACCTGTTGCCTATCTTAAAAGCATCCTCCTTACATTCCTCAGATGTGAGTTTTTAATCCAGTCACGAGGGCAGGAGTACATCAGCAACATCCAGGATGCTCATTTCCACCTGGGTGATACTATGGTAAGAGTCCTATTCCTTTAATTAATAATGACTTAAAATACATGGATAAATGAAAGCATTAGACTTGTGTATAAATGCCAGTTTGTTATTTATTAACTTAAATAATTTATTGTAATTGAAAAACAAAAACTTGGTTTCCAGGGAGGATCACAGACATCCACAGGCAGAGACGTTGGTGGCAGAAATGGTAAGTCTTACCAAGATTGAAAATGGTACAAAAATCATGTATTAAGAGAGATGAGAAAAACAATGGCGTTCCTACTGTCTGATCCCAGATTCAAAGTTTCAACATGCCTTTTTGATTTGAACTTCTTGATTATTTCTGTCCAACTTTGCAAATTACAGATTTTCCGGCTGACAAAATGTATTGCACAATGTCTGTTTTAAGCCTCAAATTAACCTCAAAGTAAAAATGTTTCCTCATAAAGCAGGTTCGCTTTCTTTACATGGTGAAAAATAACAGCCTGACATGCATTCAGATCTTTATTTAATCAACTCCTTACAATTCACATCTCTTCTATGGAAGTGTACCAGCCAAGACAGGTAGCAGCACACGCCTGACTGAAATGATCTGAGCTTGTTTTTCGTCAGGGACTGCAGTGGCCACTGCTAAATGCCTTACAGGGTGTTTGATTGTAGTTGCACAGTCAATGTAACACAATAGTTATTGCGTGAAATGAAGGAAGAACCATAGCAATCAGATTTTCTGCAGGCATACAGAAAAATACTGCAGCTAAAAATGTTTAATATGTTGCTATACAAAAAGTAAGGTGAATGTTTTCTGTTTTTCTCTTCCTCTCTTCTCCAACCGTCTTATCCTTCAGATATGGTCGGAGGTCTGGGAGCTTCATCAGCCATGCTCTCTCCTGTTGTGCAGACTGTGCTGCAGATGGGGTTTGAAGCCAGCGTGGTGGAGAGTCTGGTCCAGACCAAGTACCTGCTGACAGGCCAGTACTACACCTCTGTGTCTGAGCTGGTTACTGATGTTCTGCAAGCAGAAGAGGAGGAGAGGCAGGCAGGGCCAAACAGCAGAGGTAACAGAGATGGAAACAAATTTACCAGACTGCTGTGCTTTAGGAGATTTATCCATGTTATATAAATCAATAAATTGACTGTTTTTTCAGATTATTCTTAATCCTGTGTTGAACATGTTACTATTTGTAGAAAATACTTTTTTTATCAGTAATTAAGGGAGTAATTTTCTTACTTTTTGCATAATAAACAAGGTTTTCTGATGTACTTGGATGGATTTTGTACAGTTTTGCAAATTCACTGATGATTTTGTAGAAATCCCAGCTTAATGAGCAAAATAGTATATATTCTAAAAATGTATTTTTTTGTCTGTTGACCCAGGCTATCAGGACTAATACAAATTAATAATAAACATTCTAGACATATTCTGCCAAATAAACTATTAGACACAGATACATAAACTATTATTTCTGGAAGTAAAGAAGTGTAATTTATCTCCAATAAAGTTAAAGATGCAATTTTAATCAAAACATTTTAGCAATAGAAAACTGAAAGATACTTTCTGACAACTGCTAATGGGGTTGCTTCAGGGAAAATTAGCATCCTGAAGCTAAATTTCCCTACCAAAGCCCTACCAAAACATTACCACCATGGATAACAAAACAGGAAAAAAAAGCATAAAAAGATTTTAAACTGATATGTAGTGTGATATAAACTGCAGTAATTATGAGTTTCAATAACAGAAATGCATATTTTGGATGTTATTAAAACCACGTCAAGAGAAAGTAAAAGTATATAAAGGCAAGATCAGACCTTCTTCATAGCCAATCATTCCTCTGAGA
Organism: Micropoecilia bifurca; assembly: GCA_903067075.1. Lineage (NCBI taxonomy): Eukaryota > Metazoa > Chordata > Actinopteri > Cyprinodontiformes > Poeciliidae > Micropoecilia > Micropoecilia bifurca. Next base: position 4,311 of record CAEGAF010097929.1, on the reverse strand, counting down.
AGGAAAAGTCCCAAAAAATCCAAAATGAGAAAACACATTAATACTTGCAGTGCGACACAATGCACAAAGTGAAGGTCCTGACATGACTTTGCCCAAACATCTAACCCAGGCATTGTTATAAGTCTTCATATAAATCTCTAACAAGAAGCTTATGCAAGCCAGCCCAATGATCTCATTGAATTAGAAACCTTTTGGGAAAGAAAGACAGAGCATCAGCTCAGACTTTTGCAACAAGCCAAACATCACAATCTCACAACTTTTGGTTAAAGAAAATGTCTGTTGTACATAAACATCATTACAAATATGTAGTATTTGATTTTGCATCTCATTTACTTGAAAATAAGTGGACCTTTGGAAAGGAGGACTTAAACTTTGGAAGTATTTTGAAATGAGTGATATACTGTAAAAAATGACTTTGACCAGCTGCAGAATTGAAACACTCAGTTTTAATTAAACCCAAATCTTTATGTTGTCTTGAATTTGTTCAATTTAGAGGAAGAGAGGAGCCTGGGATCCAGTGCCGGACCCCAGTGCAGGACCGAGACACCCATCCCAAAGAGAGGTCTGCATGCTTGTGAAATCAAATTATAATGAATTGGCATTTTCTTTTATTTTTTTCTATTTTACCTATCTTGATGTTTTAGTCGCAGATCCTACCCCAACCAATTAAACCTTTTTGTTTGTGTTTCCCACCAGTAAATGATCAAAATCCAGAGGAGCTGCTCAGGCAGCTGCAGGAAGAGAGAACCTGTAAAGTCTGCATGGACAAGCTGGTATCCATCGTCTTCATCCCCTGTGGTCACCTGGTGGTTTGTGGCGATTGCGCCGCCAGCCTGCGTCACTGCCCCATCTGCAGAGCTGTCATCAGAGGCAGCGTTCGTGCTTTTATGTCTTAGGGCCGTAGTTAAAAACTGCCGCTGCACTGGTGTTGCACAGTATCCCCTTGAATTTGCACTGCCTGCATTTTTTTTGTGAATTTATAAAAATAAGGAGTGCTGCTTTTATAATGTTATACAATAAAACTTTTAGGTTTCACTTGTGCACTGTCATCATTACATTCCTAAAATAACTCCCAAGGCTGTTAAAAGAGCATGTTTTTTTTATTAACAAACACCATATTTACATGAACACAAAGCACAGTTCTGGATAAACAGGGTTACACAATCAGGTCACATGAGGTTGGAGCAACACAAGACAGAAAATAGAAGAACATAATTTACCACCTTTTAACACAAAGGAAAAAAAAGAAATATTTACAAAGAAATGGACACATTTTCAGTTTGGACCAGCACAAGCAGAACCATAACTACAACCAGGACTTTGGGAAAAGTCTGTATTGCACCCAGAGGAAGACTAGTTTTGACATCTTAGAAGTTTTTTTTTTTCCTACTAAGACTGATAATGTTACAATATTAGACCCTTTGTTTTCCAATCCACTGAGCGATCAATGAGTGCAGTTTAAATTACAGGAATGAGATTTGAATTATTGCAAAGTCAACCAACAGAAGTGTTTAGATGTTTTTTTTCCAGGATCCTAGCAATTACATTCTGTTTGTCTGGCAGTGAAGAACTCTAAATATCACAGAGAAATCTAATGCTCGACACAAGCTGCGGCAGTACAGGAAAATTGTAAAAATGAATACCAGTCAAGATTTTGTTTTTGTTCATACAGTGCTTTGCAAAAAACATTCAGACTCCTAGAACTTTTTCAAGTCAAAACCACAGATGGAGGTTGCAACCTTATGCAAAAGAACAGCACAAAGTTAGTCACAAGGACAACGGCAAACCTTTCAAAATGTAGCTACATCATCAGACAAAAAGCACTAATGAGAGAAACAGTCAAGAGGGCCTGAGAAAGTACAGAGGAACTGTTGCTCACAGAAGTGTGGGAGAATTTGTCAACACAGATAATTATTCTAACTAGTCACCCACACCAAAAATCTGGCCTTTATGAAAGAGTGCTGAAGTTTGCTACATGTAGTGGAGACAGCAAACGCATGCAAGAGGGTGCTTTGGCCTAAATGCCACACTAGATGTGGTGGAAAACTCTCTGCCCCGATTCACCTGAATAGGACATCACTACTATGAAGCATGATGGTAGGAACATTATGCTGGGGAGATGCTGTATTTCAGTAGGGCCACAGAAGCTGATCAGTTTTATTGGTAAATTGATTAAGCTAAAATGCAGTGACATCATGGAAGAAAAACTACCAGAGGCTGCAAAAAGCTTTAGACTTCAACATCCAGTAACAATGAAATGTTTTTAATTCAAATATATCCATATTTGACAGTGATCAAGAGAAAATCCAGACCTAAATCCAATTAAGAATATGTGGTAACTCTTAAAACTTGGGCTTTAGATGTGCAGACCCCAAGACTTAAAGCCATGTTTGCAATAGGTTGTTGTACTTATTCAGGGAGACTGGACCCAGATGTTAACCATACTTTACAGAGTTTTATATTTAAGGATTTCCAGACTGATGCACCAATTTGTATTGGTCTTATCACATTAAGCAGCAATAAAATCCATTACATTTTAAGGTTGCAATAACATGAAAAGGTTTAAGGGGTAATAATTCTTTGCAAGGCACTGTAATTTGTTAAAGCACACTAAAACAAAACAAATGAGTAGCTGAAGTTTAAATCCAGTTGGTATCCAACCTGAGTCATGTGGAATGGAATGTATGTTGACTGAGAAAACACACTTTTAAACTCTTCTGCCTCGTACAATTGACTATTTTCTGTTCTCCAAACAGAAACATGCCATTTCTGGAGGACATATGAAAGCTTCTCACTATGCACATGGTCCGTTTTAACACCAGAGGGCAGTAGTGATTCACATAACATTAAGGCAACGGAAGCTCTGACAATACAAGAGTGGTGGGTAAACTGATGGAAACGTTCTAAAAAGTGCTGAAGTGAGTAATGCTAATCATGTGTGCTCAGTTTTGTTAGGAAAAAGTTCAAATGAAGCCGATTCAGAAACCGGTGGAAACACGAATCCTAGCTTCAACCAGCTTCAATCAGTTGCAATTACATACGATGCAAACTTCGATAAATGCTACAACTGATGACAGCTCAGGCTTTCACCGTGTACAGACAGAATATAAGTGTTGAACTGACAGGGAATGAAGCCCCTCAGATCTACTTAGGTAGAGATTCAATGTATCCATATCCAAACAGCTCAAGCTCCACTGTTTGCGATGTTAAAAGGTGTGACAATCTCCGTTGCTTGTGCCAAGTTAAAAATACGCCTTGCAACTTTTGCAGGACTGTTTGTAATGATCGGCCTTCCCAGACCTGTCTGCTGCTTGGGGGGAAGAGTTGAAGTCAAAACAAAAGCTTTCAGGTCTTTTGGCAAACACAACACCTGGCACCTCAGAAATACTGACTCGGAAAAACTGTTGTAATAAAATGCTTCAGATATAAAAGTAACACTCGCATGCCGTTTATTGTGTTTGAGAGCCTCTTTGCAAGGCGAACACTCTTTTCCAGTCCTTTGAAACTTTGAATTTCCTTATTTACATTTTCTATTTTTGGCAGATGTGCCTGTTGTACTGGCGCTTTTGTTGTCTCCTCGGGCCTTCACTTCTCCGCTCCCTTGGCTCTTCCTGCTTTGCTTCTGTATTTATGCATACAGATCCTAAAGTAAACAGGCAGCAGCACAATGGCTCATTCTGCAAACTCTGCCATAATTCAGCCCACTGGTCAAGATCTCAGCCAAACCAGCAGTAATATGCTAAATCACCATCCTATTACACACAGCTACAGACTGGGAATGCTGGTTGCTCCATCATCCTACGTGTTGTTTTCATCTGCTGAAATATGTTCTATACAGTAGAGTTAGCTCATAGTGAAAACTGACAGAAAGAAAATAAATGATGCTTTTATAAAAACACAAATACCACCAATGGTAATTCCCAAATCCTGTAACAATGGACTGTTATTGTGAAACTGACTTTTCAGGGCCACACACAAGTAAATTACATGTTAAGAACTGAAACCCAGAAGGAGACGTCTGGTGCTATGAGAAGCTGTGGGATGTGTGCGTGAGTTTGCGCGTGTGTGTGTGTGTGTGTGTGTGTGTGTGTGTGCGTGTGTGAAATCAGCCATTTTGGCTCCATGGGAATTTGCTGTATCACCTCCCTCGGTGGATGCCTTTCCTATTTACGTAGACCTGGAAAAGCAGGAAACATGGAAAGAGGGAAAAGAGGATTAGCACTTCTTGGGTTTCCTACTTACACACACACACACACACACACACACACACACACACACACACACACACACACACACACACACACACACACA
>CAEGAF010097927.1:255-27699 GCA_903067075.1 Micropoecilia bifurca | reverse complement strand
GGGTTAAAATAAATTCTAACTAGTTATTTTTCAGCTTTAATATCTTGAGATAATTCTATTATTTCACAGCTACCAAGTCAAACTTGGAGTGTCATTTGCTCAGGAAATTCTGAGCCATTGGTAAAATGAAACTATCAGCAGTGAAATGTGAACGAGCTTGACATGTGACAGTAATACATTGAGCTATAAGGAACGGTGTGCCTGCAATATGGTTGTGGTTTTTGGGTTGAAATAAATATATGATCTAAAAAAAAATAATTCCTAATGTCTTAGGAATTATTCTGGGTCTAAAATAAGTTTTTCTAATCTAAAAGTAAAGAATGAACTTGTTCAAGGCTTAAGCTATGGTTTCTTGAGGTATAATCAGAATAAAACAACCTTTATGTATTTTTATCTTGATTTAAGAAAATAAGAAAACTAGCTAATTCAGCACATAGCAAGACTAACATCTTGTTGCTAGATAATTTTATTAAAAGTATTTTTGTGACTACAGCTTTTGTGTGTATAGCTTTATTTTTTAATGCTTATATTACAAACACTAAACTTGCTTATAAAAAAATCATTTTTACACATAAATAATATCCTGCTAAAGGGTCGGTGACTGTTCGGGTGAAAAGCAAAGTACTTGCTAGGCCAGTAGGGCATCACAGGGAGGAACAAACACAAGACTAACAGGATTTTCGAACTGTGGGAGGAAGTTGTAGTACCTCTGAGGAAACCCATGCATGCACAGGGAGAACATGCAAACTGCAGAAAGGCCAGTCAGGATTTAAATTCAGGGCCTTCTTGATAAATACTATGTTTACTGTATGACAGATGTTTAGGATATGTCAGTGTTCACAGGATTTAAAATCACCATTCAAATACACCCTCAAAACTAAGACTGTCATGAATCCAGTAGTGGATATAAAGAGCTCCAGGTCCTTGTTCTTGTATGCACAGTGAAATCTAAACAGGCAAGATTTGTGGCCACCTTTCCTTGTCTAGAGAAGGTGGGATTGCAGTCATTTTTGTTCTTTGCCGTCTAGAGACTTGTGTCAGTCATAAACTCCAACGTTTTTGCTGTGACCACACTTTGCCGTCACATCGACAGGGCCGCCTGACGGTCTGCTCTGTAAAATCTCCCCAGAAAGAGCCTGCACATGTCCTCACTATGGCAACAACCCATTTGAATAATCAAAAGCCTCCATGTTCATTAGCTAAATGTCAGGGATCTTCTGCTCAGAGAGGAACGGGCCGACAGACACACATCTACGTTTGTAGCAGCTTCATCTGAGTAGCTCCTCCATTATTCATGACCTGTGAGTGTTTCCACAGGTTTCAACAGGCCTCCAGCCCATCTGTGTCGAACAAACTCAATAGTTCAATATGCTTAGGGCCTCGCAAATCGCTTTGAAGGTTTTCCATGACCTCATCTTATGAGTGCAAGTTTGTGTGTGCGAACTACACAAGGAAACGAGCAAATTCTCTCACCAGTTTTAAGGTACAGGGTGATACTTGCTGTCAACCCCCCTCCAGCCTCTGAATCCATCCGTCTACATTCGTCGTTAGAGCATTTTGCTCTGAGACAACAATCTACCCCTTTTTTTCAGTCCTGCATACCAAACTAGGCTGTCATAAACTCTCAGTCATGGAAACTTGGGATCCAGCTCACGTGTCTTCGGAGCGTCAAGTTTTCTGCTTCGTTCGTTCAGGAAAGAGTCGCTTTGGGAGAAGAAGTGGGGAAACGGGGGGTGAGAGGGAATGGGAGTGGAGTCTGGAGACAAACAGAGCAGAAAGGATTTCACAGGGTATGGGAGAAGGAAAACACAGCTCAGACTCCAGATGTGGAAACACCCTGCATAAACACACACTCACACACGCAGACGCACGCAAACAAGTAAGCTTAAATACACCCACAAACATACAAAGACGTACTGAGAAGGAGGTAGCGGGGTCAATAAATAGTTCTGGAGGCTCCGCATGGCGTCTTGTGATTGGCTGGTCTGCAGCAGAGGTGACCTCATTTCTTTAGCCTGCTGGCAATGTTCAGAAACAAAGACTTTAAACAACAAATGAAAGGAATAAACATGAGAAAATGAGAGCAACTTCATGCAAGTGAAAACCCCAGAGCACACAAGTGAATGCGTTTCATCCAAGCAATCTGTTGTTCTAATCCTTTTGTGTTTTAGTGTTATTTTCACAAAAACAGAACGGTTTTTCAGTGCCTGGCAGAGATAATCACACCCCTAGAACTTTGTACAGTTTTTCTTGTTACAAGCACAAACTTTACTGAATTTTATCAGGAATTTAATGCAATAGACCATCACAAAGTAGAGAACATCGGTACAATGAAAGGATTTTTAAAATACTGAATACTGTGCTACTTTAGCAAGGCATCCTACGTGTAGGATTGCTCTATAATGGACTTCTTAAAGGTTGTTTATTCTCAGAGAGCCTGTAAAGCAAAGTGAAAGCACTCTCTCACTCCAAACAAGACACTATGTTTTATTCCCCAAATGCAAAATGTGCTCGTTAATCTTGTTTGAATGCCCTTGGCACTGTCACGTCTTCCTACAATCGCAACAGCACCACCCAGTGCGCGAATGCAGAATGCATTTCTCAAGTGTCCGTTCCGGTGTTTCTCATGCAGGAGCTGCAGAGCAAGGGCAAAGTTTGTGCCAATGTGTTCTGCGGGGCCGGCAGAGAGTGCGCAGTCAACGAAAAGGGGGAACCCAGCTGCCTCTGCATTGAGGTAAACGCCGCCTCTCGGCTTGAGTCAATCGTCCATGTGCAAGCACAGTCGAAATACAAATTTAATGTTTTTATTTTGCTTAGTTTTTATTTATATCTTCATTTCTCACTTTGCAGAGCTGCAAGCCCCATAAGAGGTCAGTGTGTGGCAGCAATGGGAAGACCTACAGGAATCACTGTGAGCTTCACAGAGATGCTTGTCTGAGCGGCCTGAAGATCCAAGTGGCTCATGATGGACATTGTCGGGGTAAAGAACAGCGCAAAGCAGAAGCTCGATTAGTTGTTGTCATTAAATATCTACAAGTGCATCCCTGCAGCTATGAATAACACATTCATAGTTGCTGTTGAAAGGAATCAGTATTTATGAGTGTCTGCCCCTAATATTTATCAGACTTTTAAAATAGATTTCAGGATTTGACCTTCTGGTCTCTAATCAATTTCCGATATTTAATTGTTTCATTGTAGTTCAAATGTTTTCATCAGCTCGCCTAATTTCATTGTTAAAATTATATATTATATATATATATATATATATATATATAAAAATAATAAAAGCTGACATATTTTTGTGTAATAGTAAAGAAACACAGTCTTTAGGCTCTTTAATGTCAATGCTTTCTCCAAATAAGTCAGTGTGACAGCAGCAAAAAAGTCCACTTTTTTACAAGTACAACTGTGTACCTAATATATGATGCTACACATATTTGTTAGATAATAGTCAGGGTGGTAAGAGACTCTTCAGCAGACTTTGATTATGGCGCAGGTGCAGATAATTGTTGCACATGGTTAACGAGGTGAACAGCATGTGTGACCTCTGAACTGGCTCATATCCTTCGCCCTGATAATGTGGGGTGAATGAGTTCGTGGAGAAACATAAACCGCAACCACACAGTGCTGCACTGGTTCACGCCTTACTTAACTCTACTATTAATACATTAAACAGCAGCATCTTATCTTGACTAAACCTTTCGCTTCTCACACGACGGCGTCATTGTTTTATTGCCGACCTGAACCTTGACCAGAGCCACACGATTCAAAGTAGGTTCTCATTGTGTCACTCAGGAGGCCTTTTCCCCCCCATAACCTTAATTGTTCATTGTTCAGCTGCAACAAAGTTCATCTCCATCAATGCTGCTTTAGGTTTTGTGGTTTATTTCAGTTTTTTTTCTTCCAATCTTTAGAAAAGAAAACAGACCAAGCAGCTGCCAGCCCAGGTGAGTTGGTGTTTGTGTGCATCCAGAACACTGCATACTTATTGGCTTCCTTGGTAAAAATATTTTTAAAAAACCTCTATGCAATACCCATAAAAAGTATTTAACCCTTTGTTTTACCGTTCTTATTGCTTTTACAATACAATCATGATGAACAAAATGTGCCTTTTTGATAAAAGGCAAAAAAACTTATTGTCCAAGTAAAAACTGATTTCTACAAAATAATGAATATAAAATAAGAGCATATTCATCCTTCAAACAGTTGTGTGTGATTACGCTAATGTAGTGTAATATAACATTTATTAATTTGAAGGCTTTTTACTTCAAAAATGTGATTTTTTTTTAAGTCTACACACAGTATTTCACAGAAGGTCTTTATTTTAGTTTTACCTCTTATGTAAAATCCAATTTCTTTAGTTTAAAGTTTAATGGAGTGGGACAGAAGCCAACTGGGAAAATGCTTTCAAGATAGCATTTATTATTCACATGGATTATTAAACCTTTTGACCTTTGGAAATGCCACCTCTGCTGCAGTGGTGTGCTACGCTGCTGACCGCAATGAGCTGAGGGGTCGCGTCATCCAGTGGCTGCAGACCGAAGTCGTCCCTGACGGCTGGTTTGCCAAGGGATCCAACTTCTCTGAAATCCTCCTCAAATACTTCAAGGTGGGATTTTTTTGTGCACATCACTGGTCTTCCTCTGTTCAAGCGTCTCTCATACCCAGCCGTAATGTTTGCCTTTCTCCAACCTCCCGGATTGCGATTGCCGACTCAGACTGGATCTAATTATTTTTGCTACAGACCTTTCAAGCATGAGCATTGGTGATAATTCAGTTTAATGAGAACATCTGTTCTGCTGCAGAGGAGGTCTCAGTCCCCTCTACTCCTCCCCGCCTCTTAATTGACTGACTTAAATTACATTAAAGCTTAAGAGTAGATGTCTCCGGGAACAGTTTGTTAAAAACAAAAAGGATTTACTCTCTTATCTGGATTGGGTAAATCTTTTTAAAATGTGGTTGCTTTAATTGTGTTAACGGTGGCTGACTGGTGAAAAATGAGTTCCAGGGCCATTTTTGTAACATTTTGAATTGACTTAAAACCTGATATTTATAGTAATTGTATAATTATATATATATATCTATTGTGATCTGACATTAAACTTTGAAAAATAATACTTTTTTCTTTTGGTTTTATCTGTTGGGCTTACAGACATTAATTCAATTAGCTAAAAAGCAGAAAAAATGAATGAAAGACTTTAAGTGACTTCAATTTATAATTTTCCATACATCTTTCTTGTATTTGGTACAATTGAATTTAAATTGTTTGACTTGGGTAGATGTTTTTGATATCCTTCAGTCACTGTAGTTTCCTGCACTCTTTTGTGAAGTGCACCAGTCCCTCCTGCAGCAAAAACCCCTAAAACAAGATGCTTCCATGATATTGATATTGACGTTTCTTAACCAAATAATTTCATCTCTGCCTCACAGAACCTTTGATGGAACTGAACATTCTTATGCTAATCTATCAGAGGCTTCAAAAGCCATTATCATCATCTGGGCTTTTCCGAATTGTTTAAAGGCATAGTAATCCTCGTGTATGTAAATTACTTACTTGCAAAATTTAATTAATATAAATGATTTTGGTGACTAACTCAAAGCATTTGAGACAGTAAGAAACGGAGGATCACACGTTTTCCTGACAGCGTATGAAAAGACCAGATTTTAGATATTTATGTTCTGGTTATGTTGCCCTGCAGAGGCAGGAAAGCAAAACCTTCTCTGTTGGCTGACAATATCTCAGTGCAAAGATTCAGTTTTATTCAAGTAATTGGTATTATTCAGAAAAAGCCTCAACCCACTCATCTTTAAGAAAATGAAAAGAGGCATGCCTTTACATAAAGCACCTGCTTTCAGGGGCTATATGTTCACTTCAAATCAGAATTACAGCACAAGTGCCTGAAAATGTTCAGAAATGGACACAAAGCGGCTCATCCCAGGTTGCTCCGGGCCACATGTAGCTCTTAATTGTACCTTTCATCTGTTACATTCATTACATTCATCCGTGTTTCTGCAGTCGTACGACAATGGCGATTCTCAGCTTGACTCCTCTGAGCTGCTCAAATTCATCCAGCACAACGAGTCGGTTGGAGAGCTGCAGTCCTACGCAGACCAGGAGAGCAACAAGCTGCTCAGGTCAGTGGGCGTTTGTTGATTCGCACGCTTACATAAGTCTGTACGGTGAGGTCGGGTTGGTAGAAACAACACTTCTTTTTTGCAGGTGTTGCCAAATATCCGCTCTCGTAGTTGTACTCTGAGCTAGATTGTGTTTGCTGTGGTGCTATTTTCAGAAAGCTTGATGAAACCTGTCAGAACCGGAGCGAACAGCACAGAAGGCCACATGTAGTCACTTACTAAAGTGTCAGCATCTGTACGGTGCACAATAAAAACCTTCTCATCTAAAGTGCTTTGCAGCATGATTTACTCCTCTTAAACTGTTTCACATTTTGTCTTATTACTACACACCTCTCTGCCTTTGATTGATTAGGTTGCATAACAATAACAATGGCTGCAAAACACAGACTGTGCAAGGCTGAGAAAGTGTCTTTAAGCCATGAAGAAACTGCAGGAGCAACTGTGTTAAGTGAGCAACAAAGGAAGATAAATAAAGCGAACAAGACTAACCTTCCAGCAGGAGTACAACTCTAAACATAAAGGCAAACACACAAAGAATGATTTAGAGAACATTCATGTCGGGATGGTCCAGTCAAAGTCCAGGCCTAAATCCAAGATTTAGCGGAGAATCTTTAGCACAGCTTAAAAATATGCTCATAGAAACTCTTCAGTCATCATGCCTTATTTTTATTTTATTTTATATTTTGGAAAATCGGGCTCTGTTGTTATGTGTCTGTGAGAGCTATTATGTTAATATTTGCACGCTTGTTTGTTTCTCATATAGGAGCCTTTGTATCGACGCCCTCATTGAGCTCTCTGATGAGAACGCCGACTGGAAGCTGAACTTTGATGAGTTCCTCAACTGTCTGAAGCCTGGTTTCAACCCACCAGAGAAGAGTGAGCTGAAAGAGATTCTTTAAAAAAAAAGACACAAAAAAATGTAAAGCTACACTGAATCCTCGAAGATTCCAAAAATATCTCTGAAAATGAGCCCTCCAGTTCGTGTTTTCCTTCCCTCAAGAATCTGGAACGCCGTCTGCTCGGTCAGTCATCTGGTGCGGATGTATGTGGGATAAAGTTCACAGGAAGTGGAGGCATTACTCTGTCAGCCAGTCAGCATGGAGGGAGCACTGATCCCTGTGGCTACTTCAGAGTCAAGGGCAAACGCACGCAAACATATTTTGGCTCGCTTACAAGTGAGCCAAAATATGTTTCACACTGATGAAAGGAGTTCTGTAGGTTTTTGGATCCACTTTTGCTTTATTTCTTGTGATAACCATGTCACTAAACTTTATGCCCTGCATATTTAGCCGTCAAATCTGCTGACCACTCATGACTAAGGTAAAATTTGATTTTGCAGCGAGGTTGCGAGATGACATGGCATTCTAAAATGCTGACAAGCCGTGTTTGTCGAAGCTGATATCTATAATGCCTTCTTCTTTTTTTTTTTTGCTATCCCTCTGCAGTCGTTCACAATCTGTCCTCTTGGCTCTTCAGTCCGTGCATTTTTTTTTTTTTTTTGCAGAATGCGCCCTGGAAGACGAGACATACGAGGACGGGGCAGAGACCCAGGTTGAATGCAACCGCTGCGTCTGCGCGTGCGGCAACTGGGTCTGCACCGCGATGACCTGCGGCGGTAACGATCTGATTTGCTGCTAAGAATTGTTGGAGCGATTCAAGGTATCGTCTTTACCTAACACATGCCTCTTGACCTTTTCTGTTTTATCTGTCCAGACAAACAGGCGGCACTGGGTGAGTCAGCAGATGCTGAAGCAGAAATGACAGAGGAGGAGTGGAACCTCCGCGTGGCTGAGCTCAACAAACACCAGGTTTGTATCTCCAATATGGAAATCGCTCTTTGACTGATAACGTATATGAGTCAGTTGAGCGACAATATTTATCAAAATTAGTAGTAGTTTCTGGAACAAAATGATCCCCAGTATTTGGCTGGGTTTTTTTTCACACAGGACTACACTATCAGTAGTCCTTCAAAAAACAGCACCAGACTAAAAGTGTGCAAATATTCGTTCTGTGAACTCTGAACTTGGTGTGTGTCTGGACAAAGAACATTGGAATCCAAACCCTCTGCTGGCACAAAACAATAGATTAAGGACTTAAAGTGACCCTGACACACTGATGAGGCGGTGAATCTCACTATCAGTAGCTTTATCACCACAGGCATATCAAGATAAGTCAAACACTTGGAGGGAAAAAAACGATGCTACCTCATTAGAGCAATAAAACTGGGTCATATATATGAAACCGATAAAAATCATCCTTATCTTTTCTTTTTTTCCTGTGGCCTTCTGATGTTTTGCATAACAATCTATACTAAACTACACTTAACTAATTCTGTGTTAGCAAAAAGCTATTTAATGTTATTCAGCCAGGTTTGGTGGTGTGTGGCTTACTTGCATGTGTAAATCAGCATCTGATCCTCTAAAGGTGCCTCCAGGGGTCTGACTGGAGGTATTTGCTGAGTCATCTGGGTTGTGTGCTCTGTACCCCACAGAAGAACGATTTGCAAGGCCACAGCAAACAGATGTCACTCTGAGGGAATCATTTCTGACAGAGGGACTCTAAACTCACCTTTCAAACATAATCGTGTTTCCAAGAAAGTTGTAGAGCAGTGGTAAAGTCCCTAGAGCCCTGAGAGAGGCAGGTTTGTCTTTGTGTGACCTCCCTCTTTTTATTTTTCATTTTTTGACTGATACCAATGAAAGGTTGTTCTGTTTTATAATTTCAGGTTTTAACAGTTGGACTAAATTTACTAAATAGCAAACGTTACCTTTTGTTCATGTAGATGTCAAAAAAAGTTTGATATTGCAAATAGCTCATGTCTTCTCCAAACTAGAGTTGTGTGATTGACCAGATTAGTTGCTCCAAAAAAACTACAGAACCCCTTTCAATCAAAAGGGACTGTAAACAATTTCAAATTTCACATCTAATAAGCCCATCATTCTACCTAAAATGTAGCCCTGATTTATTATGACATCCCTGCCCGTGATGAATGGATAAAAACTGCATTATGAGAGAATAAATTGAATCTTTCTTCGCAGATCTACTCTCCTCAATTTTTGTTTTTGTCTCTTGTTATTTTTGTCTTTAAACGCAGGAAACAGTTGAGAAGATGAAGGCCAGCACAAAAGAGGTCTGAGTGAGAACACTTAAAAAAAAGAAGAGGCTCTGTGCCATCACCCTTCTTTAATACTTGACTTCCCTCGCGAACAAGTTTTATCTAACTGACTTTTTTTATGTTTCCCCGATATGTTAATTATTCTACATTTTTGCAGTGTTTTAAGTGTTTGCTATGTCTTGTTTGTTTCAAGGGCATTCTGAATGGAAACAGATCGCCTTTTGCTCAATGCTGTTACGTTCGACTGTATTACTGCGCCCCTACTCTAGTCCTAGGGCTTTTTTTTATTTTACTACTATCTTTATATATTTTTTACATTTACTACAAAAGAAAGAAGTCGCAGATGTTTTGGGTTTTATATGTTTGTGCTGTTGAAGGTGGTAAAGGTAGGAACTTAAACTTGTTGAAATGAGGGTACCTGGTTTAAGAGTTTTTTAAGAAGGTAAAGCTACTTGCTACTTTGTTGCCGTAGAACTGCCACAGTGGCCACCGCTACAACCATTGCACTTCTTTCTTCCCTCCGATCTTCCCTTAGTTTACTAAAAAGCAGAAGTACTGCATGTGTAACTTTATGCTTTCATCATAATTTTTCAGCAAAAAAAAAGGTTTGTTTTTGTGTGCAATGTGTTATTGGCTTGTGTTGAAACTCACCCTGTATTACCATGTGATGCTTGGACAACTTGTTTATTTTATTTTATTTTTTATCTTTTTGTTGTTGCTTGAACATTTTCCTGACTTTTTTTTTTTTTTTTGCGACGAGCTGCACCTCAAGGAGCCCTGATCTGAGTGTTACATGGTGAGATCTGAAACCAAAGCCGTGAAGAAGTGTTTTGATGAATGATGTACAAAGTTATCCAGGTAAAACGTTACTCTGGACCCAGCAACAACACTATACCTGTGCTTTCAAAATCACTAACAGAAGGACTAGCCTCAGCTGAAGTAGCATAGACGTACCAGTTATCTGGGTGCAAATAAACCGTGTGAGTGTGTGAGTGTGTGCTGTGACCTTGGAGTAGTTGGTCTTATTTTATGTGTTCATTTGTATCTAAATTGAGGTGTCGACCAATACACACGAGTGCCTTAGACCTGCAAACAGTATCAGCCTCTAAAAAGAATGAGAGTGGTTTACTGCTTAAGTTTAGCAGTAAACCACTGCTTTGTAACTCTGTCTGATAGACGATTGTGTGAATGTTGCATTATTAGGTGTGAGCTACATCTTTCTAATCCACAAAAAGTGCAGACTGTAAGGAATGTATGCCAATAAAGCCCTTACACCACAACACTACTTTCTCTGTTTGTTTTGAGCTCTTCTACTTGCCAAGAGTTTATTGTTATAGACTCTGTGAAATGAAGAAAATAATTAAAAAATTAAATAAATAAATAAATAAATATTGCTTGAATTAAATGAATAGCTTAGTATGTGCCTTACACAAGTATTCATACCCTTTAAACTTTTTCATGTTAGGATCACAAATTTCACTCTCTTTTATTGGATTCTTTGGTACAAACATATATGACTTGGTGTACAATACAAAATCTGAGGCATATATTTCTATTCAACAACAAAAATTACACCTTGCGACCACAACCAATTGAATTAATAAGTCTATTTTGTCACATAAAGCACTGTTAAGGCATTATCTGAAAATAGAGTATGCAAATAAACCAAAACATGATAATCACCTAAACCAGGGATCATCAACCTATTTGTCCATAACTTTTTCTTTTTGCTCAGTCCACAGTAGCAGTTAAGAAACTTGACCAATAGTCTTATATAATATGACTTTTTACATAATCTGTAAAAAGTGAAAGGTTTTCTACCTGAACTTCTTAAATTAAATGAGTGATGTTGATTATCTTCCATTTTAAATCAGGCTGGAAATTATGTGCTGTATTTCTAAAACTTAACATCACTGTATTGATGCAATATCAGCACCCTACACACACACACACTGAAAAATCATGATGGCATAGGAGAAAACAAAGCAAAACAGACCAATTTAATCTTGACAAATTACCCTCCCTTTTATTACTATTTTACTCACATGTGTACATAAGTGTATGTGTGTGTGTGTGTGTATATATATATATATATATATATATATATATATCAGGTGCTGATAAACTTCCTTTTCTTCTTTTTGTGATAATATTAAGACTTAATTTGGACTAAATTATCTTGGACTAAATTATCTTGTTTCTCGTCTCTGCAGATGCATATCACATCTGCAGAGCATTGCATAATACAACAGAAGAAAGGAGTTGCATAATGACTGTAGGGTTTGCCCCCCAGACATGATGGATCATCAACCAGCATTGTTCCACTGTTACAACACCTAAAAACCTCCTCACCGTTGTAACACACCCTGGCGTGATTTTGCGTAGCTGTGATTTATCAAAATTGAGCAGTAAATCTGGAAAACTTACAAAACCACTCCATTACTTTTACAAAGTGACAGCCAAGAATAGTGACCAACCAGCGTTTCCGTGGGTGGGGCTTGTGTCAGTAATCAACCAATCGTAAAACGTGTAAGTAAAGCCTCGGTGAATGAAAGGCAGTATTGTAGCAGGGCTGCATGGAGAGAAGTTAAATGTTGGCTACAGAAGCTAGTTGTATTAAACGAGTAGCCCATGTTTAGTCAGGGATGCCTTTTTCGTTTTTTAAAAGTACAAAACTTTAGGAGCTAACTCCAGTTTTGAGGGAAGAGTTTAGGAAGAAAGAAGCGCGCACGGTGAAAATAAGAAAATAACCAAAATGGAGAGTCAAGAAGGAGCAGCGGCAGTAGCAACGAGAGACTGTGTGCTTGACTTTTCACGTCTTAGTTTAAACACTTTCAACGTTAACAACGTCAGCGAGGACAGACGGAGGGACACCAGGCAGCTCTTCCTAAACTACAACCGACTGTCCTCGCTGCCTTCGTCGGTCAGCCTGTTCTACAACCTGGAGTTTTTGGACATTAGTAACAACGGGCTGACGGCCATCTGCGAGGGCATCACCAGACTCTCCAAGCTAAAGACCCTGTTAGCCAAGAACAACCGCCTGGACGAGCTCTCTCTGCCCAAGGGGTTCGGCTCTCTGCGGCTGGAAGTGCTGAACTTTAGCGGGAACCGCTTCCAGGAGATCCCGCTCCAGTGCACCAAACTGTTGCGCCTGCAGTCGCTCTCTATCGGCGGGAACAGGCTGAAAAGTATTCCTGCAGAGATAGAATATTTAACCAGGTGGGTAACGGCGCCGGTTAGTCAACCAAAAGGAGATAGCTAGCTGGTTTTTGTTTGCTTTACAAGGTCCTCGTTTATGTAAGCTTCTTTTTTTGTGAATTCAATCGATCATATGGCAGTATCTGTGTACTGCAGCCTGTTTTTGAGCGGTTCAAACTCTGGTTTCTTCCCAAAATGCAGAGATTTGAATCGATTTAAATCAGATTAATTTGTAACGGAACTACAGAGCGAATGTGCTGTTGCTATGGTGACCATTATTCTAAAGGTCGGTTGCGCTGATTGAGCTGCTAGCAAGAAATCCTTTTGTTTTCTATGCAAAAAAGTTCAAATCCATGAGGTTTTTGGCCAGTCGTGCTTTGTAAAGTTTAGTCATACAGCTGAAATATTTAAATTAATTGGCAAAATTAAAGTATTTGAATTCTGTGTACACACACACCCACATAATGGGGTAAATGTTTGGAAGTAAGCTTTGTACAAAAAAACAATTATATGGAGCACATTTTTACAATTAATGTCAAGTTTTTATATTGCTTCAGACAACAATATGGCATATGATGTTTGTTTTTTTAATGCACTGAAGTTATGGACTTCTGCAGGTCTTCTCACCCATAAAACTATGCTCTTATATTTTCTTTCCTCAGCAGCTCACAGTAACATCAGTGCAAATGGTTCCTGTCAATGAAAGTAGAATCCAATCATCCATTAAATCAGAGTCTGTCCATTAAATCACTGTCCTGCAGGTTCTAGATGGAACCCTGGATCATATGAATTTTTATTTACCAGGCTTTTGCCAAACTTAACGGTAGATAATGAGGGCTGGGGTTGGAGTCTCCTGCATGAAATGCATCCCCAAACTCTGCCTGTTCTGCTTCTAAGGAAATCGTTGTGAACAAAAAGTTAAAAGTACCTCTCAGCTGTTTGACTGGTATGTCAATTTTAATTCATGCTTGCTTTACACAAACTGTATGGAGAATATCAAAGGAGATTCTATTTATTAGCACATATATCTAAATAATGAGCGAAGTTCAGTTGACTTGTTCAGCAAAACATGTTTCTGTGTTTAAACGGAGCATGTAAAGCCTCTCTCAGCCCTGTGAAATTGTTTATGTACCATATCCAACACTATAAGGCAACATTTAACATATCTATACAAAAATGCAGCTATTAAGGAGACCCTTATTCTAATGGTTTTAAGAATTTAGCTCTGAAACCCAATACTGCTTTGAAACTAGCAAAACGCTAACATATTTGAATGCTTTTCTGCAAAGAAAGGGATTGTATGTGCTTTTTTTCTCTTAACAATAACATCTGGTGTTTACGTAAATAAATATAAAGGACTTTAACATAAAAGAAGCAGTTTTTGTACTGCACATCATTGTGTTCATACAGCAGCATTGTGCTATCACAGGGTAGTCTTTAAAAAAAAACTGTGAAAGTTGTCCTGCCAAGACGTATTGCCAACACTTAAAAAGATGGTAGGCTGATAAATTTGGTTAACCTCTAAGATAATAGTGGCTTCCTTTTTTTTAACTCCTGCAAACGACTCTGCTGGTGGGATGGGTCCTCGCTAAGGGAGAAGAGGTCCCATTCATGCACAGTACAATTGCCTGTGTTGGGGTCACAGAGTTTAGCCAGCTCCCCAACTTTGCTGATTAACATCAGCCATTGGTTCTGTTGAAAGAACTCGCAGCTTCACGGTCAAAATGTCTTCATTAGAACAGGTAGACATTTCAGATCTAAACTACTCTGAAAGTAAGAAAAAACACTTTAACATTTCAGATTTTTTTTCTTCAGTTTAACATAAATATGTTGACTGCACAGAGGAACATTTTGAACTATTCACTTATCATATGCTGTGTTTTGGTACAAGACAAAAGTAGTTGAATGTGTTTAGCTGAGGTTTCTTTTTGTCCACAGTTAGCATAATGTCAAAGTTGACAGTTAGCTGCAAACAGTCATCAATTACAAGCTGTCATTTAAAGTGTTGTAAACCCACTTTCTTCACCCTGGGCCTGGTGCTTCACGAGTCAGTTTGACCTACTTAATCTGGTGCCATCAACTGATAGTAGTCGCAATGTTATCAGAGAGTGCAACATCACATGTTGGGAGTTTTAACCAGACAGTTATTGATATGACCAGCACAGGCAGATGCCCAGGGTGGCACTAGAAGATGGAGTGAATGAACCCCATATTTGAAATGAGTAAAAAAATATATGTCGAAAAAAGAATAGAGACAAAAGATAAAATTATGGAATACAGTTTCAAAGACCTGGAATAAGTTTTGAACCTCTACAGATTATAACCCATGAATCTTAATGTGTTAAGACAGTTACAGTTGGAAATTGTAATTATCTTCGCCTTCTCTTAGGTGACGCTTTGGCAAAGGGTAGTAATTAAAACTTTAGATCTACAAATGATGAAGTCCTTTAAAAAAGTTTTAATTTTAATATTTACTAGAGGAAATTTGTTCAAATTTTTAAGAAGCCTCAATTTTATTTCTATTAAGTTTTGACCTAAAAAAAAAGTGATATTTGTGTAAAATAGTGTTTAAAAAGTTAAATCTATGCAACCTATGGTCCAAAGAGCCACAGGCTGCATAACCATGCTATAAACTGTCTTGGTGCTGAAGCTATGCAGTTCATGTTTTGTGTTCCTCAGTATTGGTTCATTAATCAATTTAGTTTTGCCGTTGGTTAGTGGTCTAAATTATCCATGTCTGCATCCTGATGCAGTAATTATAGGTTTTATATTCCACTTGTAAGCCTGATGATTGAGTGATACATTCAGTATTAGTGTACTGGACCAGTAACCTACCTAGCAACTAAGATGTAAAACTCATTTATAGTATGGGGGCAGGGGAAATAACATTAATAGCAGAAAATGTAAGAAAACAGAAAACCTGCTTAAAGTACTATAAAAGCTCATTTGTAAATCACAATTTCACATATTAGAAGAAAAACTGGTGGCCAGAACAACAAGGAATCCCCAAAACATTTGAAGCTTTGCCCTGTGATGGACTAAGGAGCCGTCCAGGATGGACCCAGCCTCTCGTCCAATGACCACTGGAGATGGGCGCCAGTGACCCTGTGAAGATTAGTGGGTATAGATGGATTTTATGCTTGATTTTGTCTGCATTCGAAGATGTTGATATCAGTCGGTCATGAGATGGTTTCTATCTTATCCTGGGTTGATTTGACAAAAGGTCGGAGTGACCCAACACCAGAGCAAAGATTAAACCTCCAAACTATTTTATCAGACACGTGGAGGATAAAGAAGGCGAGTTGACCTCTAATCTAAGCCATGTCTTTGTCTTCGAGATACAATAGGTGTGTTGGTCTGTAAACATTTTATACCTCTGACGCTGTAACTTCACAGTTACATGAGGCCACTTTCAGCTCTTAAGGCTAACCTTACTTCTCAAGTAGACTCTTGTAGGCTACTGTTAAATCTGCTATGAAGCAGATTCTACATGGTGGACAAAAGAAAAATAAATAAGAAAGAAACGGGATCTAAATACTGCAATGCCACTTGAGTCCAGTCTGAGCATCCACTGCCTTGAGACCTTTGTCCAACTGGCTATATTTTGTATTAACACAAAACTGTAAGTTTATAACACTTGGAATATATTAGCCAACAATTACTGCAGTCCAACCGGTCATTTGCAAGATGAATTTTGCATATGCTGTTATTGTGATGGCGAAATCTTCAATGTATTGTGCATCCTTAATCCAGTTTTTGGAAGTCTTTAACATGTCGGTACAAAATAAAATTTCTGAGAACAGTCAATTTTAAAACCAAGACAATTGATCAGAGTTGGCACAAAGTGCTATTAGCATTAACTGTTGACATTAATCTGTTACTTTAACTCTAAAATTTTGAGCAGGTTTTATTAGAAGGTGAAAGCTAAATAACTATCAACTGTCAGATTTCTCTGACTTAACTTATGCTTAAACACCTCAACGGAACAAAAATCAGATGAATTTGAGCACTTTTATTTATGTGGCAGCTCTGTAAAAATATCAGATTTTTGAAAATCTTTTTGTTTCCAGCTGGCCAATCTCTAGTTGAGACCAATCTTCTCCACATCAGAAAAACAGGGTTGAGTTTTCAGTTGTAGAGTCGATTTATATGCTGTATCAGAAGCAAACTTACAAAGAAAACTACAGCACCAGGTTTCCTTCAGCCTTTGCTATTGTCGTAGGTCATTTTTAGAAGCAGTTTCAAAATGCTGCAAAGGAAACATTTATGTATGAAATATAACTTTCTTTGTAATTATGTGTGGAAAACAAATGTTAGGCATTTTGAAGTATTTTTAGTGCTTTATGGATTATTGATGAAACTCCCATCTCTGTGGTAAAAAAAATGATGCTGTAAAGGTGGTTTTAGCTCCTGAAGGTTATCAAGCAGTATGTTATTGTGTCCCTTAAACTGCCTCAAATCCAACTGGTGTCGGACGTAATTGGATAATTAGTTTCTGTGCATTGATCTGGGCAGCAAGCGGACCCGAATATTTCCTCCCATCACAGGAGTGGGGTTATTCGCTGCTCTGCCACCAGGACAGAATAATGGCCTCCTCACTAGCACATGCTGTGTCATCAGTTTCAGCAGGCAGATGGTCTGGCCCTTCACTTTTGCTGACTAGTCATCCATACTTCTCGCCATGTTTCTCCTAATTACACCACCTTGTATTCTATGCCACCAATAACTTGCCAGGTCGTGTCATATTTAACGCAAACGGACAATTATTGCAGCTGTATGCAGACATGGTAGTGCCAGGTTTAATTTGTGGTCAGGAGCACAAAGTCAAGATTACTAATGATAGAAAAATAACATCTAGAAAGCTGAATGCAGTTCTTACTAATGCTTTAAATGTGACTCCTTTCTGATTTGAGAGCAGTCTGGGAAAGATGGCGTAAAGGTAAACAAAGAAAAGACAATCTTATTGTCAATGAAGTTAAAACAGATCTACTATATGTCTGCAGATATTCCTCCCAAATGTCTTCCTCATAATAATGAATGAGTTGTGATGTTGAAAATTGTTTTTCTCTTTCCATGACTTCATATCTTTTGCCTTTCTAACTTTATTTAGAAAGCCAGCCTGCGGGTAAAAATGAGACATCATCCATGAATATCCTTGAAACATAGATTTATGCATCTTTGGCTCCCTCTTGTGGATTATTAACGCAGGTTAAATATAACAAAAACTTGACTTTTACTACTAAACATTTTTTTATTCTAAGCTTCTTACCAAAAAACTGATGGGCATCTTAAAAGTAAACTGACTGATAAAATCTACCTTTCACATTTTTCTTTTTCTTTTTTTAATAATGAAGCTATTTTTGTCTGAGTTTGATTGTTTTGTACTTTTAAAAACTGAAGATAACCTAAAGAACTGTTGCTCTGAGTTGAACACCATAAACGAGTGTTTTAAGAGAAAAAAAATGTTTTCTCCCTTCAGTACTAAGTGCTCTGTTATTCATGTATCGTTTTTAGTTTGGAGATGTTGTATCTGGGTGGAAACCTCATCTCAGACATTCCTCCTGAACTGGCACACCTGCCCTACCTCACCTACCTGGTGCTATGTGACAACCGCATCCAAAGTGTCCCTCCGCAGCTCGCCAGGTATTACCAGCAGATCTTAACAGCTTCCACCTAATCTATGCTAAAAGAAATGCTTTATCTGCTATGTAAAACCTGTTCCAGTAGTTGAACTTTGCGATTGAAATTTCATGCCCCCCCTTTGTTTTTCCAGGCTCCACTCTCTACGATCTTTAAGTCTCCACAACAACCTGCTCACCTACCTGCCTAGAGAGATCCTCAGCCTGGTGCATCTGCAGGAGCTCAGTCTTAGAGGCAACCCTCTTGTGGTGCGTTTTGTCAAAGAGATGATGTACGACCCTCCTTCGCTGCTAGAGCTATCAGGACGTACCATTAAAAGCAGAAATATTCCCTACTCTCCATACGACATGCCTTCCAACCTGGTGCGCTACTTGGACCTTGCCAGCAAGTGCCCCAATCCCAAATGTGCTGGTATGATTATGCTTTTAATATTTTGTATCAAAATCATAGAAAGTATTTGGTTTTCCAAACATTTTCCCTGATACATTTTATAAACAGCAACAGTCTTAATATTTAATGAATTTAGTAAATGCTACAAATTTCTTTTTTTTTTATTACCTTCTTTAATTTGCTTCATCAGAAGTTAAGATTTTACTCCTCAGTATTTTGGATTTGGACTCACTGATTTACTAATTACAAAAATGTCAAAGACAGTTTTCACAGATTTAGACTCGTATCTATAAATTGAGGTTGAATTGAACCTGGGATTCTTGAACTGGATCTAAAATGCCAAAGGAAGCATTTAAACTACTATTCTATGGACTTTTGCTACAAATGTACAAATTTTTATGAACAAATCCTGAGAAGTTATTGAAGCCAATTTCAGCATCAGTTAGTTCTATGATTTGTGTCGCTTACAGATGAGACGCAATGACAGTTTGAACAAACGAAGGTTAATATTTTGTTCTCAAATGTTTAGAATATTCTAAAACTTGCAGAAAAACATTAACTCTAAAAATTAAAGATGGAACGGAAACCTTGAACTGCAGAGCGACGATGCACTTTGTACTCTAGCGTGTTGTGTATTTGACTTTGTTGTCGTCTCCCCCCAGGTGTTTACTTTGATTCATGCGTGCGACAGATCAAATTCGTTGACTTCTGTGGAAAGTACCGGCTGCCCCTCATGCACTACCTGTGCTCGCCGGAGTGCACATCTCCCTGCAGCTCCAACCCTCAGAGCGACGCAGAGTCTGAGGAGGAGAACAGCGTCCCTGCTGACCGCCTCCAAAGGGTCCTGCTGGGATAATCCCACACCGAGAATACTTAAAGAAAAAAACGCAGAGCTTGCCTCAAACTTTGCCGCACATACATCCATCGACCCTCTCCACACACACACACACACACACACACACACACATACAGTAAAGGTTTTACATTCAGTTGTTTATACGCACAGGATATTAGAGAGTCATTTATGAGACTGGGAAACTTCAATTCTTGGATTTGGTCTGTTTCATCTCACCAAATTAATATTTGACTAAAAGAAGGATTTCAGCTCCGGGTCCCAACCTCATGAACACAGGGGGGCGCTAACATTTCTCTTTGGACTATGAAGACTGAAGGACTGGATTTGTTGCAACACTTCGACCTTTTTAGTAAATATGTCACAATTTGTATTTAAAGAATGGATCTGAATCTTTCCTTGTAGGAGCTGCGGTTGATCTCCATTTCTGCGACCAAATGATCAACATGTGCGGTCAAGAAGTATTTACCAAGTTCTGGCACTAAAGTATGGAAGATGACCTTTATAAACCTAATGGTGTCCTACCTGTTATTAAGCTCTGTAGCAATTTTCTTTTTTTAGCAATGCAATCTTTTCATACACATGTTTTGAAGCACAGAGGCCTAATTTTATTATATTAACACAGTCGTACAGTAGTGTGCTTGTTCAGGCTTACAGGAAGTGGACGTGGGGCGGACCAGGGAAAACTATGTGAGCACGGAAACAATAGCTATTGAAGAGTTTCAGCCTTCATGTGCGTTCAGGGCGGTCGGCTTTCTCTTGTTCGACACATTCGGACACATCTCATTGTTTTTGTTTTATGTCAGATGATTGTCTTCTGTTTACAATTTTTTTTTCTAAAAGCTTTGTGTTGAGAAATCTTTTATCTCACATGTTTTCTTTTTTTCATTATTCTTTTTTTTTAAACAGAAGAACTGTTACAACTGCACCAATATTTTAATAATGTGCCTTATTAATGCTGATTTCTAACAAGTAATCCGTGATATAAAAGCTGTGACTACATATTCACCCTAAATTGTGATAGTTTGACATTACATAATGCTTTTATAAAAGCTCATTTTGATATCAACTGATGTTTTTCACTGGTTAACTCATTCATAATACCTCTTAATATTAGGCCTATCACATTTTAAATGTCCTTCAGAATCTCTTGACCTATAGTGTGTATGTGGGTTTACTCCTAACATAGTGTAAGGGAACAGGAAGGAATAAAACAGTTTATTGCCTTATGTTGCTAATGGATTTTGATTCGGTCTGACTGTGATCATTTTTGATCTGCAACCTGTGAAATGTGGAAAATACGTTAAATTTTCACTTTCAAGATTTCATATTTATTTTCTTGTCACTTTCTGTAGATGGTTAAGCCCAATTGTTCTTTTGAAATATCTTATCTCATACATTCTCAAAATCTATCCAGATTTTTATTTCAAACGTCTTTCATTATCTCACATTCATATACAGCACATTGTGTGTTTTTGTAAAAGAAATTAGGAAAATGTACTATTTTCTACTTGCCATTTTTTTTTTCAAATAAAGGAACTGTCAAAATTTCTAGAGTTAGAGATGAAGTGTTCAAGAAAAGATGAGCCTAGTTACCTTCATTTAAAACTAAATGAGAATATCCACCAACTTATCTTCGGAAAAGGCCATGTTTGTTGGTGCTGCAGATGTTAGTCCACTAATGTTCTTTAGCATCATTCCTCATGTTACTTCTAAAGGACATTGATTGACAGAAGGTGAACCGACTTAAGCAGTGTTAGTAAACTTAAATGGTTTGTAAATAATGTTTTGACTGACTTTGACAAGACAGAAAAAAAACCTCCAACAAAGATCCAACAAGACCTGTGACGTGATTCACTCTTCAGTTGTCTGCCAGGTTGACGCATGTCGGAACTAAGTGGTTTCTGACGGGGAAAATCTCAGTGTCTGAAAACTTGCTCAAGGTATTTGCTTACACTGAGTAACAACTAGGTTTGCATCCTTTTTTCACTCTAATCTCCAGCCTGCATGGCAACAACAGTAAAAGTCCTGCTGTCAACACAGTTGGACGTTTTAATGAAGCCTCCAAACTCCCCAGATTCTAGTTGGACGTACAGACGCGAGCTCACGCTTCTCTGCAGACACACAAACTCTGGGATGTTTGGTTGTGAATTTTGCACGAGTTCCACCACATCTTGGCTCAAGTGATTTCATTTGTAAATGAAGTTCAGTCTGACCTTTTCATTAACCCAGAACTAATAGACTCAAAAACACGCTTGTTCTACCTCACACAGTCCATTAATCCCTTCAGATTTCCTGCCAAGAACCAGAAACTCATTTGTTTCCTTTTCATTGAGAGCGTTTTTTCCCGTATCTGTCCCTACACTCTGCTTTCATTGAAATTTCTTTTTATTTCACAGTTGTGTTTTTTTTAGCTTCATTGGTTAAAAATTAAAAATTAGCCAAATCACAGCTGGGTTCTTGTGTTCTGCTGTCAGACACCAAAGAAACATTCCTCACCATGGACATCACTTCACTTGGCTTGGTTTCCATGTTAAACAAGAAGACGCTGCTACAAGTGCAACCTGACATGCGAGTCAAGATGAACTGCTATAGTGTGCAAGAGAAGAGAGTGATTTCACCTTCTGCTGTGGTCACTTAGTAAACTAAATAATATATTATTGGGAACCTGGAATTACAGCGCTGTCAAAAAGTATTTGTCCCCAAAAGTTATATGTATATTTACTTTGATTAATCTTTTTATTTTACTTTATTAATAAGCCACAACCAGAAATGATTATTGCCAAACTTGAAGATTCAGGAAATGACTTAATTGGAACCTGTTTGGCAACATGAAGTAGGCCAAAAGATCTGAAAGAGTAGCACACCCTGCCTCAATATGAAGTAATTCTGGAGCAAATGAGGAACAGAGATGATTATATCTCAGTGAAGAGTTGCAAAATCATTACTACAAACTACAGGAAGAGCCAGTTGTGCAGAAAAGGAAAACGGGAGCGAATGACGTACAAAAATTACAACAAGAGATCTATGGCAACTCATCCAGGAGGTCACAGAGGATGACTTGAGGCAGTGCAGACGGTATGTGCCTCAATGTTCACAATCCAACAATATGCGAAAGCTACTGCTGACCACAAAGAACATCTCTGTATCAGAAAATCCAGAAAGAGAATATTCACTCATCCAGTTCAGTTGTCCAGTCCCAAATCCAGTTTGGAGGCTAACGGGTTATTTATAATTGAAAACCGTCTGATGTGTCTGAATTAATACAATTCTGCAAACAAGAGTGGATCAAAATGCTTCCATAGTGACACAAAGGATTTCCAGTAAAAACATGTAGTTGTTGTTCCTTAGTGTAGCACAGTCAGCTAATATGTTAAGAGACCAATCGTTTTGTTTTAGAAAGGTTTTTAGGTATTAAATTATATGAAAATGTCATTTGTAATTAATTCAGGTTATGTTCATCTGATTTTATTTATTTTGATAATCAGAAACTAATTAGAAAATCAGCTGTCTTCAAAAAGTGAAGAAATCTGTCAGGAGGCATACAGACATTTACTGTACCTTTAAATACCAAGAATTTGGAAACTGCCTAATACTCTCTACACGCCCAGAGGTGTGACCTGTCTTGACCTTGACGGTACCAATGCATACAGTATTTCAGGTGATCATAGAGCTGCAGGGAAACTCTTTGATGTACTGATACTGTAATCCTCTTATCATCCTAAGTCAGAGGCATACCAGCTCTTATTAGCTCACTTAGCCAGTGTGCGTTGACATGCCTGCCAGACCTCACACATGACTAGCTTCCTATTCAAGCTCACTACATACGACAGCCACACACTGCAGACACCCTGACAACAATCAGGCCTTGTCCTTAAAGTTATTCAGCTAATCCTTCAGGGAGAAACTCGACACCGCAAACTGGGAGGAGGAGGTGGAGGATGGGGTGAAACAGCAACCGGGGGAAAAAAACACAGTTTAATATGTCTGTTGTCTATATGTGGAGCATTTGTGTCATTGTTTTTGTGTACTTCTTCACAAGAGCTTTAACAGAGATAGACAATAATGATAGTATTTATATTATATAGACATTTTATATCACTCATTTATAATAAAAACAGTCTACACACTTTGGAAAAGCAGAGGATTTAGTGGTGCTGTTCATTGATTGTCCATAAATGTAGTGTGGGGCTTTTACTGGGACTATGTACTTTAGTTACATTACACCAAGGATGAGTTTTCCAAAAGGCTACCGGTAAACATGGGGGAGGATCTGTGATGCTTTGGGATTTTTTTCTCTTTCAAGGGCCGACAAGAAGAATATAAGCACAGAGAGGCTGGAAATAGTGACGTATGCCATGAGATAAAAGTAAGAGTTACAATACATGTGGCTCATACAGGTTTTTCTTGTCTGTACTATTTTTGGATACTGAAGTTAAAAGTTTAATGTTTTTCTCTGTGAGAATGTATTTCTGGCAAAAAAAGTGATTTTAATTTAATTATTGAGGGCTGATGAAGTGAGTGAAAGAGGGATAATTTTACATACACAATCTCTGTTTACAATGTGCAAACTTATATGTTGATGATGAAGGTGAAATTTATAACACCGATGCCCTGCAGCAAGAAAGTCCAGGGTTCGAATCCCATTCTGCAGTCTATCTGCATCTACTATCTCATTAAGCTCTTACAATATAACAAAATAGTAAATTTATCTCATTATCACTAATTTCATTACATTATTTTAGCTTCAACTGGATGCATCAGTTATTGACTTTGATAGAGCAATTTAAATTTGAGTAACATTTAACAAAAAAAGAAAATACTACCCATAGCAATAACCAGAAATATTAGCAAATATGCAATAAGACTTAAAGATGCTCAACAAATACAAAGAAAAATAAATGGTCAACGTAAATAACATGATGTAGATTGAAGATAAACACACAAGGTAAACAAAAGCAGCCTTTAGAGAATTTCTGACAAGAAACTATTTAGAAAGCATTTCTGGGTAAATCTAGAGGATCTGCTGTTTATGTTCTCTCCTGGGTGACCCATCCCTCTGCTTACAGCTCTAGCACTATGTTAACATTAAGAAATGAACATGAGCGTTGTACTAACTTTAAAATAAAGTCTTCATCAGAGAAAAGAAATTAAAATGTTTAAAGTGAACAATCTGAAGTAAACTTCTGGCCTTACGTTCTCAACAGTGGCTCTATTCTATTTCGGTTTCACAAGCTATCGCTAACATGGTTTGCCAGACGTCTGCAACTCCAGTTCTCAAGGGCTGGTGGTCTGCAAATGTTAGATGTGTCCCTGGTCCAACGTAACCGGATCAAATGGCAGAATTATGCAGACTCAGACTCCTGCTAATTACCTGATTATGTGACTCAGGTGTGCTGAAGAAGAGACAGATCTAAAAGCTGTAGGACACCAGCCCTTAAGGACTGGAGATTCAAAGGAATTAAACTGAAAATATTAGAAAATTGCTTTGTTATCAAGTAACCATCCAAATCTGCTGAGTCAGTCTGCAAATCCAAATTAGCATCACTGAAAACAAAAGCAATTTTGTATAACAATAGTCAATATTAATCCTGCTAAAACAAATTCTTAAATTCAGATTTACATATTAGATTTTTGGGGGTTAAGATTAAAAAAACGTTACGCAAGTAAATCAGTTATTTGATGCTTGTTTTTTATTTTTTATTTAATACAGCCTGTGAGATTTTCAATGTAAAATGGAATATATTTATACAGCACTTTTCTTGACCACACAATGTGGTCAGTAAAGCCACACTTACCTTCACACCTGAATGGAGATAATAAGGTAACTTGAGGTTAGTGCATTGCTCAAGGGGCACATCCCATAATAAACGTTCCCAACAAGTGAAAATAAAGGACTTCTGGACTTTTGAAACAAAAACTCATATGCATAACCAAACATCAATCATCCGAATTACTGTCTATTTCTTGGA
The DNA here is from genome assembly GCA_903067075.1 of Micropoecilia bifurca. Classification (NCBI taxonomy): domain Eukaryota; kingdom Metazoa; phylum Chordata; class Actinopteri; order Cyprinodontiformes; family Poeciliidae; genus Micropoecilia; species Micropoecilia bifurca. The sequence goes on along the minus strand of CAEGAF010097927.1, from coordinate 2,396 downwards.
CCTAAACGACTCTCTGAATCAATACTTTGTAAAATACACCTCCATCCCTTTACTTTCCAGTTTTTGCATTAGGTTCTGCAAGACTGCTTTTTCATGCTGTAAAATAGCTTTTGCGAACATTGATGTAAGTTAATGATGTGCAATGAAAAACAAGCTGGTTGCTTGGTAGCTTTAATTTACGGTAAGTGTTGCTACTTAAGACCCACAGCAACACTGAAGGAAGAACTGCTTTGTTCCAGGGAAGGATTGTTTTTTCTGTGCAGGGTGGACAAACCTGGGCATGTAGGAGAAACAACCAACATCAACCTAAAAGGGTTCAGCGATGTCTCACGACATGTACAGAACAATGGCCCTATCCACCCACACAAAGTCAAACACCACAGAGAGGTGGGACCCACTGGCACTGTGGTCGGGTGGTAAACTACAACTGCAGATGCTTCCAGGCCAGGATGCAGAGCTGCAGCCCACCAGGAGTGGCCCAACAGGAAACAGCATGTGATTTTTGCTAGGTTTACCTCCAGCTGACACATGTGCACAGCCCAGTTGTCCAGTGAAACAAGAGGCTGTTACTGACACCTCTATTTGGTAATTATAAAGTCTAAATGTTTGATTGATCTCTGGTAACCTCAGTAGAGCTACATGTGTCCTGTTTCCATCCTCCTCGGGCAGCTTCTGTGTTTTGACTTGTGCCGTCTGAGAAGCAGCTCCTTGTCCTTAGTTAAAATATTTAAGACCCCAGTAATCTGAGTAAAACTGCTGTCGGCCTCCTGCTGCTGCCGTCTGACTGAACCTGATCGCAAATGAAACCTGAGAATGACAGTCAGGCTTAGCATGTAACAGAGCTGCTAGCAGAGACGCAGGGGTAAAATAAACGAAAGCTAAGGGTAGATAGCTATTTAGCATTTTATCTAAATTTAGCTCAGTTAGTTAGTTAGTTAGTTAGTTAGTTAGTTAGTTAGTTAGTTAGTTAGTTAGTTAGTTAGTTGGTTTATAATTTAAAACCTAATTGCAGTAATTTAAGCCAAATGTAGCTAGTTAGCTTAATATTGGGTTAGCCCCTCCTCTGCCCTTTGGTGGAGATGTGGGAAAGTACAGTCAAGTTTTTAAGGACTTCTTTAAGTCACATTTAAAGTTCTGTTTAGTTTCTTGTTTAGTCAGAGTTACTGAGTTGCTCTTTTATAGTCGCTCCCTTTTTATTCTGTGTTCTCTTTTCTTCATGTTTCCTGTTGCTAATGTTTCTGTGCTTCTTTGTCTCCTTTTGTCTTTTAGGCGCTCAGACATTGATTTGTGTTCTGCTTTGTGCTTGTTCAGTTTTCTAGTTATTGGTCTTTCTCATGTTTTAGGGTCTGATTGGTGTAGTGAAGTAACTTTACCCTACAGCAGGTTAAGTCCCTATCTTTTGCTAATTTGAAACTCCCAAGTAAAACATTGACAATTAATAGCAACTCTGGCCTCTTCTTATGGGTCAAAATGTTTTTTTCTGACGATGGTCAATCAGAAACGTTTAAGTCAGTGTTGATATGAGAACAGTGATAAAAAACTTCATAATGTGTGACCCTTTGGTTGTGGTCTTATCTGGACAGAGTACAGATGGAGCTTGGCTGTGAGGATTTGCCAAAGATTTTACAGCCAGCTAATTTGTCCCCAAGATTACATGCTCTTAGTTTAATTCTCCTGTAGGCGTTGCAGTTGATGTGAGATTTTACAGACACTTCCATCAACTCTATAGGGAAAATATGCGTGATTTTGAAAAGCAGGTTTATCAAGGTGCTTCATGCCTCCATATATGTGCTATAGGTTCATTTTAAGACTTTATACTCACTGTTAAATAACACAACAGTTATGGTGTTGGGAATAAACCCCATATGAATGCTTGTCGAAACTGAAAAATAACATCCCTCTGGTAAACACGGAAGGAAGACATTAGAAGTCAGTGAAAGTTGACTGATGAGCTTTTGAGTGAAAATCCGCATATTGTCCTCTTTTGTAGGTCATAATCCGGGCATATCTTCGGTTTCCTCTCTTCACAGCTGTCAGCAGTGGCACTCCCTCATCAGGAATGACTGTGTGTGTGTGTGTGTGTGTGTGTGTGTGTGTGTGTGTGTGTGTGTGTGTGTGTGTGTGTGTGTGTGTGTGTGTGT
>CAEGAF010097926.1:0-11049 GCA_903067075.1 Micropoecilia bifurca | reverse complement strand
CCAGCGAGCGCCACGACCAATTAGAATTAGGCACTTGTGTGGTGCGTTCAAAGCCTACAGGGCATACTGCCACATATAGAATTGAATAAATTAAAAAAATATTAATATGGTTTCATCGATATGGAAAAGGGCGAGAGGTACAAACAGAGTTTAAAATGTCTTTGTTCTTCTCTAATAAAGTCATCTTTCATTCATTTATCTGGAGAATATTTACATAGTAACTGAACTCCATTATTTACACATCCATTAAACTTTTGTTTCACTCAACAGCAATAAAAATAAAAAGTAGTGAAGATGTGAACTAATCATTTTATTAAATGCACCAAAAACGGATAACTAAATGGTGAAAAGCTTGACCTTGACTGTGTGCTTCTTTTTCCAAAACTGAGATATTTGCAGTGGTTTCTGTTGACAGGTTGTGCGAAGAGCTCTTAATGATTTATTTATCTTTATGGAAAAGAAAAAAATGGTGGAAGACAACATTACATACAGAGTTCAAAACAAAGCAGAAATTCACACTATTCACATTTGACAAGCCAACATGATCTTTGGTATTTTGTCACTGAGGCAACAAAGTACAAATAATAGATCTCATCCTGAGAAAGTTGATGTTTGCTACCTGCTTTTCTTCTTTTTTTAAAAAAATCAGACTACAGCTCTTTTAGGAAAACACAACACTGAAGTTAGCATCTGATGTAAAGCTGACAATGTGAGAGCTTAGAAAGTGACAGCTCAAATTATAGTCAGCTGTTTGCTCACAATATTTAGTGAAGCTGTATGCTAAAGCAAAATTTAAAAAGGTCACAACTCCTCCTCACACACTTGGTACAATGTTATTATCAACTTACTTTGGATCAGCTGATTGTGGTGCATCAGTTGGGATGTTCACTTTGACTGACAGCAGTGGGAGGGGCTGCGATGTTGGTGTCCAGATTAGAGATTAAGAACTGGAATCCTAAAACAAGGTGGGTCCAATAATCATTTAAAATAGATGTAAGGGTGCAAATAATAATAACGTCTTATTTTCCTATGTTCAAAATTACGGTTGCACAAATGACTTGTGTGGCACAAACAGAAATGGTCAACATTGTTTTCCTTTGAGTAGGGGAATGTTAAGGGCCTCTGTTAACTTCCAATGACCTACATTTGACCTTTTTTAATGTACTAAATTATAGCAACACAATATATGTCTGCTGGTTTTAAGAAGCTATTACCTCATGCATTTTGAAGATTTGCTAAAACAAATTGGGCGTCTGAGTCAGGTTATATTTATTCCCCATAGGACTCATTTGGATTTTATCCACTCAATGATCAGTTAAAATCAGTGAAACATTAAGTAAAATTTCAGTTGCATTTATTCTATTGAGATCAGTGACTGTTTTATATGTGTGCTCAAAGTAAAGGTATATTTAAAAAAATAATTTTTTTTTTCTGCAGCAGTGAAGGATACATTTATTTCCAGGGTTTTTAACACATTTTTACCAGGGTTAGCAATAAATGTGAAGCCTGTTGTAAATATATCTTCTTTTACCGCAGCAATCTTGCTAGAAACAGAAGTGGAAAAAATGCACACACACACACACACACACACACACACACACACACACACACACACACACACACACACACACACACACACACACACTCTTAAACTACTGACCTAATTGCTCAGACTCACTCAACTAATTAATATCAGCTGACTTAACATGATGTGAAGGTTAGCTAGGTGACGTTCTCCTGAATTCCGGTTCTCTCCTTTTGCATCCCCATTTCTTCTCATCTTCCATCTACTTTCCTCTTTTGTTGTTGCTCTTCTTCTCTGACGTTTCTGTCTTCCGCCTTTCCAGCCCCTCTTTCTAATTCTCCATTTAGTTCCCTTCTCTTTGTTTCCATCTTTCTTCCCCATCAGATCATACCGCGCATAAATGCAAACGGTTCACATAAGTTGGCCCACATCTATTTTTACCTGGTGTGGAGGCAGAGGAGGGGTTGGGCTCGGGGGGCTTTGCAGAGGTGAGCGGGCCTGCCGAAAAGGAAGAGGGAGGAAGGGTGTGGGGAGGGGGGTAGAGGCAGGGTCACAATGCTCCATTAATCAAAAAGAATGACACCCATGTCGTCCCTGACAACCATCCTGCCACCCGTACGTCTGCTCCCCTCCTCCCCCCCCTCCACCTCCATCCCACTCAAACAGGACAACTTTAGCGACGATGAAGGAGAGAATGTGGATCGAGGAAAGGGAAACGAGGGGGAGGAGGAGGGTGGGGGGGGGAGGCGTTTGAGCGAACTTTATTAATCAAGCATCTGGGATTAATTGTTATGAAGTGTCACCCATAAATTCTCCATTTGGATTTAATAATCTCGGAGGTAGATTTAACAATCCCTGTCGTGATTTGAGCTTTATTGAAGAGGCGCTGCGGAGAAAGAGAGAGGCAGAGGGAGGAAAGGGATGTGGTGACACAAATAGCTTCTCAGCGGACAGTCCCTCTCTGTATGACAGTTATGAAATACAATTATCAGCAAGATCTGCTTAAGAATTCATCAACTGCACCTCTGCCTTCCAAGGAGAGCGGGAAGGGAGGGGGGGGGGCAACATACAAAGCAAGTCTTAACTGATAAGACTTCTTCTTTTTCCCTGCAGCCCTTAAACTATAATTTCAGATTCCCCGGCTCAGTCTTGTTAAGTCACTGTAAAGGTACGGCGCGCATATTGCTTTGCAGGTTATATTAAAGCATAAATCATTAGGTAAGAAAAGGGAATATGGTAAATGACACACCGCATGCAAATCACCCGGGATCACGAGTGGTTTGTCTGAAATGCATCACCCGCTGGTTTGCATCAGGGTCAATAATAGCAGTTAATCTCTGCGCGCAGTGAAAATATACTGTCAGGGAATTGCACAACACCCTGTCAGTGCACAAAAGTAACTGGATCATAAAAAGCGCATGATTTCAATCAACTGTCATCTAATTGCAGCCGCACCTTTTGAAACCAGTGAAGAACGGCCACAATGTAGGTTGACAGTGTGCATGAAATTTGCATAACTTTGCATATCCCAACGCCATTAATGTTAGTTTTATTGGAGGCTCTCATTTCTTCTGCTTTTTTTTTTGTTTTTTAGTAGGTTGTCTTAAAGAAACAAGGACGGATGCAGGACAGTTCAGTTGATTGTCAAAGGAATTGACCTGACTCAACTATAATCAATACGTTTTAACAAAATGGAGCTACGATCCAGCTGTGCTGCTTCCATCTCCCAAACATTACTCTGTCTGATCTGGGAAAGCTATTATCTCTCCGACAAAAGACGGATCTCAGAAACAAAATGACTCTGTCTTCGATCTGACTCGGAATGGAAAGTCTTTACGAGACAATTTTTGTTGGACGCCAGAAAAGCTCGTGAAATATTTGCCTTTAACGAGACGTTTCCTCCTGCCAGATATCGCCCTGATCAATGACGCTTCTGCTCCAAGAGAAACGACAATACCTGGAGCCCCGGTAAAAACCCTGCGTCATCCAATCCCTCACCGACACAACATCCAGGATTTAGCTCAGTTTAATCTGAGCTTCCCCGTCGTCTCCCACCAGGAGCTACAGCTGCTGCCAGGTAACATTGTGGCTTCAGTGGCATTTGCTCCGTGTCAAACGTTTTGAGTTTGTCAAGCATCACTTCAGTCAAATAGAAGTAATAGTCTACTAACGTTTAGAATCTTCAGGAATGAGTGACCAGAATGGATGCAGGAAATGTTATTTTATTTTTTTTCCAAGCTATACTATTGCTGGTTTTAGCCCCGTCACATTTTTGGGTACAAAAATTAAAAATGATGGAACGTTTCATACAAGCCACCATTTTCAACTCTGTCAGAAAACTTACAACGTTTGTAGGATCTCATCAATCCATCTCAAGGAAAAGCTGGCTTTGACTAATCACCAGCAGGAGATGGCTTATTTTTACTTTTACTTATGTAATATTCACAAAATCAAATATGCAGAGATTTTTTTGTCATTATGACAAAAACCCTTTTGCATGCATACCTGTTTTCTGTGCTTGAAACCATAGCAATTGTGTTTTTCCACAACTATCTCACTTTGGTCTTGACTCTGTTTCTATTAAGCTTCAATCATAGCTTCTAAAATTAGACGAATGACAGGGAAAAAGTAAACTGTGGCAAACAGCACAGGAGCTAATGCTTTTTCAGGGAGTCCTTCACATGGCACTGCCTTAAAGCTATATTCAAGATGTCTTTTAATTAATTTTACTGCTTTTTTATTGCAACACCCAATGGAAATATTTAGTTGCTAAAACATAAAGCCGTATTACAGACATGTTTCAATTTTGCAGTTCAGCTTTTTGGAACATTCAGTAAGGATTATTTTGGTCATATTATTATGGTTTTCTGTTGCTTGAGTCCTATAAATAGAAATTAGGAGTTTTAATTTTAACTTTGAGAATTTCCTTATGACCAAATAAAAAAAATGTAATTCTCAACCCAAGACTCAAATGTTTTTTATCACACTTAACTTTGATAACTTCACACGGCAAACATCATTTTGTTTGACTTCATATGTTTTAAAAAAAAACATGCCAGAGTAGACAATATATTCTTAAACTTTGTATGTGGTAAGTTATGTTTGATTGAGATTATCAAATGCTGTGTTTTAGTTTTTGCCGTCTCTAAGGATGCAAATAAACTGGAAAAAGGTAAATGAACTTAACATTTTAAATGTTCCACTATTGTGTTTTTGTTGTTCCTGCAGCAGATCCTCCTGAATCGCTGCTGAAGACGACGGTCGCACCTTTCTGAGTCTGGTTCTGCTGGTTCCTTCCTGTTGAAAGCTGACTTTCTCTTTTTCACAGATTAAAATAATTGACAGTCGTGATCAACTGATCATAATGCTTTTACAGTGTTAAATCAGAAACATTTAGATCAAGGTGGAATGCATTTGTTCAGATTTCAATTGAAATCTGACATCAGAAAAAATCGGATTCAATGCATCATGATTTGGATGGGTAAAGCTTTTCTGTATCAAATGCTCACTTTGATGATTTTATGTAGTTGAGGCCCTATACTCCATATATATATGTATATATAAAACTTGCTAAAATGCCTTAAATCTGTACCAAAAGATTTTGTAGTATTACGTCTTATTTTTTCATTACTTATTTGACTTTAATATATGTTAACTGATTATTTTCTAATAAAATGAATTTTTTGTGTGGTTTATCTGCATTTACATGTGGACTTCTGCCTTCATCTCTTCATTTGGTTCAAGCTTTATTTCCTGCTTCTAAAAAGCGTCATCTGTGCACATGCACAGGCATGAAAAGAAAAAAAAAACGCATTCAAATCTAAATCTTTTCTTATTCATTTTGGGCTGGACTCCTGAAATGTTATATGAATAACACGTCATACCGCACTGCGTGTTATTACCAGGCACCATTTTGCACCCTGCCCTGTAATTTTTCCCTAACCCTGACAATTTAGCATGGCCTGATGCTGGGAAGTGACACACAGTGATTTTAAAATGAGCCGAGATGACAGAGGTCCACCAGACGTGTCATCGAATTCAGACCACTTTATCACAAAACGCCTTCTTTGCTTTTATGCCGCTTAGGCCGAAATTTTTTAGCTGGGGAACATTAATATAGTGATATCACAGCTCTAAGGAAATGTTCTAATCAGCCATAACATTTTGAGCAGCGTCTTATCCTCCATGTTCTTCTCAGTCAGGGAATAGACATAAACATTCGTCTACAACCAAAAATGTTATCCCCAGATTGTTTGGATTGGGTTATTTGTGGTGTGATATCGCTAAGGATGTAAGACAATCATAAAACTAATGTCCATCTTTACTACAGGTGGCCTATCAGTTATTAAAGACTAAAGTTATTTAATAAGTGAAAAATCTATTTTAACCAAAAAATGATTTTCCTCAGTGATTTAGTCAAAAACAGACAATTTATGTATTTTATTGTTGGCAGAGGACTTTATAAAAGCACATTTGCCGAAATGATTTATTTGTAACATTTGGAGCTTGAATTTAATTTGGGAACACTAGAGATAGTGACCTGAGTTTGAGACCAACTTCAGTCATGGTAAAGTAAAAAAAAATCTAAAAGACTAAAGATTCAACTTTAAGTTGTGCACTAAAGATTTGAGACTTGCTCCTCAAACACTTGAGACTTGTGATCAACGTGTGCAAACATGTCTGGGGCACTGTGTGACGGATTTCTCTTTGAGACCCTAATTGTTCAGTTTTAGCCACATTTTAAATTTGCTGGCCACCTCAACAAAGTTTAATACTTTGTTGAAATGGCCATTATTTCAATTCCTCAAAGCATTTAAATAAAACTTTCTAAATTAGCTAAAACATGCAAACAAAAGTACTCAAAATCCTGAGAGGAGGCTAAGCTGTGAATGACTCTTGCTGCCCAGTTCAAACCCTGATTACAAAATTGAGTATCTCAGACGTAAACCCAGCAGGACGTGGCCGTCTGTCTAAACCCACAAGCCGAGATGATGCCACCAATGTTTAGTGTTGGGTTTTTACTGTAGGCTCCATGTTAACGTAGATCCAGTACATTAAAATAGTTTATATCTATTATCTTATTCACACATTAGAAAACGCCTTTTGATAAAAACAGCTGCTCCAGAGGTATCTAAGCGAATTGTCCTGGTGCTTTCTCTGTGGTGTGTCTCATTTTTAAGAGTGTAATTGTGGACACATTAGCTTGCTGCGTTTGTAGAAAATTGCCAAGAGATTGTAAAAAATTGTAAACTTCCGTCCGTTTGTAAAAGCCAAGAGACTGGCTATTTTTGAAAGCCACATCAGTCCCATTCCCCATTGTGTTTGACAACAAACAGTCGCAGTAAATCGGAATCAGGATCGAACCAAGCCTTATCTGACTTCACCAAAGATGTAGCTCCGCCTTCTCCCCCCCCCCCCCGGGTATCTGTGCTCACCTCTGCATCATCAGCACCTCCTCATGAACAACAGAAGCCTCGGCGTTCCATGTGTATGCGGGGAGTGGTGCGTGTGTCCGTGCTCAGGTGGCAGACACCCTCTGTAAATCATTTCAGACCCATTTACTCAGGGGCCTGTGTGTGCAGACGACACCTGCACAATGCTGCCAAAGAAGTGCCACAATGTCAGCGACTTTGTTTGCAGCTCTGACCCCTCCACCGCCTCCCCACCCCACCTTATCCCCACACAGTGTGTCTATGTGAATCTGCTTGCATGCATATACAGTCATATTAGGAGTCTGTAGTGGGTATTTAAACTGAAGTCTTTCTTTTCCAAACTGATGGGGTTTTTTTCCCCCACAGGCAACAAAAACAGATTTTCTACCAGGACACAGAATACCCTGACTCTCAATGTGGCAACCTGGGGGTGGATTTTCTTTTTTTTAAATTATGAACCCAAATATAAACTATTGAAGGTTATAATGACCAACAACACTACCTGGAATAACTCCAGGAAAATGTAATGAAAGAAGGACACAGGTACATTCTGCTGGAAAATGAGACTAGATTCAGGAAGTTCTACAAAATTGATTAAGCTTTATGATCTCTTTTTAAAATAATCTGAAATTGAATGGTTAAAACAGTGAATGCAGTTGACAATATTTATTACAAAATGTCTAAATTGCGAAGGAAACTGAGGCTTACCGGTGGGAAAGTAGTGAGGGAAGGGAGCAACATCCAGTGCAGAAGAACGGAATCACCCTAGACACTACAAAAAAACACGGCAAAGAAAGAAAGAAAAGGTGCTCCAACAAAACAAGACACTGACACCAGGGGTCACCACCGCCACCACATAAGCCTCAGTCCCTAAAAGAAAGACACAGAAAATGAAACAATGAGTAAAACAGCGGTACAATAGCGCTACAATGTTGCAGTTCATCCCTTCAGTAGCGCCATCGATGCTCCTGGAAGCCGGGAAAATTCAAGTTGGTCTTTTAAAACAATTTGTAATTAGGCAAAACAGCAGCGAGTGTCGCTCTGGGTGCAACGCCGACGAGTCATCAGAAGGCTAAAAGAATATAGCAAATTAATACAACTTCTACAAAAAATATACAACTTGCAGCAGCTGCTTACCTGTGACCTGATAAATGTCAAATGATCAGATCCTCAATACCACCTTGAAGTGCAACTGCAAGAAAACGCTATGTGAAGGTTTTGTTCACATAGGGTAGATGTTAGCTAGCCACGCTAGCCCTTACCTTCCTGTCAGCAAACGAATGAACGGACAGATCGGTCCAGATATTGGAGGTGCAGCAACAGAGGCTAAGCAGATAAACCAATTAGCATTAATAGCTATTATTAAAGCCGGCAAACGATAAATCAGCCACGCAAGCAGCCTCATGACAGGTGAAGGCCTGAAATGCTGCTTTTCATTTCTCCGACCTGGTGTCCAAAAGGAGAAAGAAAAAATGTTTAAACCTGTCCCAAAAATATTACTCCAGAACAGAAGTCATTGAGTTCTCCTGCAGAAATATCTGTCAGAAAAAACCAATCAGAGGCAGGGGGAGGGTCTTGTGCTACTCACATCCTCTCCTTGCTCTCCAGGCTACAGCTTTCCACATTGTAGACTTCAGAAATGACCAGGCCACTAATGATGGCAGATAAAGTGTTTTCCTGTAACGGTACCTTATATCACCATTATTAGTACGCTAAGCAGCGCATATACAAGAATGATTGACTCCGCTAAGACCATCTCCCTGGTGTCTGATTGGTTGTTTCTGACTGGGAGTGGTGCATTTCTGCTCATATCAGTAGCACCACAAGGATATGGCACAAGAGCTAAACTGTCACGACATAGTGACAGTTTTAATACATTTAAAAAAAAAAACATTGTTCATAAAAGTTGCACACTGCAGCTTTAACCATTTACAAAACACACAGAATTTCTTAATTTTACTCACATGACTGTGAGCAAGTATTCAGAATTTCATATTTATCAAATCAAAAGCTGTCCGCTTACTTTTAAGCTAGGTGACTCAGTTAAAAGCGTCTTATTGAGAGAGAAATGGGAAATAACAGCAAGATATTATTTCTTCTTGCTGCTGTGTTGCTTTCAGTGATTCCTGCTTCTAATCCAACTTCACTCTGGAGGATGAGCAGTTAATTAAATTACTTTAACAAACAAACCAAAACTAAAACGGGGAGAAAAAAAAAAATCTTTGCTTCCTAAATAGCAAATTAATTTTCTAACACACTCAAGATCTGCTTGATGGTATTTTTAGGCCGGATTCATATTTTGTGATATGACAGCTGTCTCGCTGTGTTCAAAATGAGCTCGTTTGCGTGTGTCATTTGCACGCTGACAGTCAGTTGTGACAGTTGTAAAGTGTTCTTGAAAAAGCGCCCGGCACGGACACTCGAGGCAGTCAGACGAAAGATTTTGCTGGCTGTGATGTCTGTGTGTCAAATTACTTATCTCGCTAAGCATATGCTGGCACTTCAGAATCATATACTTCAAAAACCCCCGGATCCTTCAAAAGCATCAAAAAAAAGAAGCATGGGGACTGTCTCATTCTACACATCAGTCATGTAGCCACTAGCAAAATGAGCTGAGATGTCATTTGCACTCAACCAAAAGCTTCCGGAGACATTTAAAGCTACTCTCGATGACTGTTTCAATTTGGGAAGACTGTTAATGATCTCGTCTCAGCTGCCTTTTGTGCGTCTTTCTCTGAAGATACAAGTGAGTGACAAAGAGGGCTTAGATGTGCACTTCAGCTAAAGCAATTGCCAATTATTGATTTGAGTGCTGAAGACTTATTAGCAAATCTCTGCAGGACTTATTATCCAGCTGTTGGCCTAGATTTTGGGATTGTTTCAAAGAGGGAGTCAACATCGGGGTCAGTTGAGCTCCAAGAATAATAGAAGATGAAATGATAATCCCCGCTGTCGCGTGGTTTTTAACATTTTGTTTAATGAGCCTGGAATAAATTCATACAAATAAAACCAGCCTGCAAACAGAAAAACCCCAACCTTGCTTTGTAGAGCTGCGCAGTGTTGAGGGAAGCTGACCTGTTTTATTTCTTAACTGGGCAATTCAACTAAAAAAAAGACAAACAAAACAGCAGAGCACAGAAAACTGGAGGCTAATTGAACTAAAGAATGTGCGTCGCAAAGAGAGAAACCAGCTGACAGATAAAATGGAGTAACAATACACTACTCTAAAGCAGAAACTGCTGGGCAGTATGACTTCAAGATGAACAGGAAACGGCTCCTCCTTCTTTAAAATCTTCCTCCTGGACAACTGGGTTTTACTCTCTGGCACCAGACTGAGGAAACAAAAAGCAACGGCTTCTCCACCTAAACCATGTTGAAGAAGTGCACGACTGATAAAATTTGAAAGGTGTGGTGTGCATATGATATAACAACAGTTTCAAGACTTTTGAGGTGTGTCTATCAGTCACCAACATTGAGATATTGACATTTTTTACAATTTCTTGGTAGCAAAATTGCTCAAGCTCAGCTAAAACAGACAGACAGCATCTCTAACATCAGTTTTCACATTCTGCCACAAATTCCCAAATAGGACATTGTTCTCACCCATAATATTAAATAAAAAGCTTTGCTCCAACATATTCTACTGGCTCTGGGTGAATGTTTATGCTTGTAGTCCAGCTACAATGTTCTGCAGCCTCCAACAAACTTTCGTCCAGGGTAGCCGTGTTTTATCTCTATCTATCTTCTCATCGTCTACAACTACACTATAAAAAAAACTGTAAAAAAAACGGGTAAATGTACCGTAGAAATTTGAAGGAATGTTTCCGTTTTTTAGTTTTACAGGTATTTGTACCATAGACATAATATAAGGATAGATGCCTCATGCGCCGCTCTCGCCTATTGTCGCTGACGAGAGTTAGGGCGGCCATCTTGGAGCAGTAGACCACTCCACTCAGCATTATGTGTTTAGCAGGGAAAATGACATATCAGCGCATTTAATCGATCATAACACGCTTTTTTGTTACTGGGAACTATATTCAAACATCTATCAAAGCTACATTTATAAACAATTGTATTATTTAAGTATGTTTT
>CAEGAF010097923.1:0-30722 GCA_903067075.1 Micropoecilia bifurca | reverse complement strand
TGTGTGTGTGTGTGTGTGTGTGTGTGTGTGTGTGTGTGTGTGTGTGTGTGTGTGTGTGTGTGTGTGTGTAGCTGTTTGTGTGTGGAGAGAGGGCTGCGTGCCAGCTGTGCAATCTGTTCAGTAATCTCAGGTCTGGTCTGTGCACACACTGCACAATCTGCTCTGGTAAAACTGGTCTTTACACACACAACCACACACAAACACACACACACAGACTCCAGCTCTTGTCAGATCAGCCCATGTGAAGACCAACTATTGACTCCATTTCTTATTCAACAACTTTCAATCTTAAGTTTTCATGCAAATTGAACTTCACAGACAGCGGGCTCCCATTGGTGAATGTCAATTTAATGTTTTTTCTTTGGTTTGGTTTTGAGCATAAATGGCAAATAAACACACTCGCCTTTAGATTTACATTTTAAAGAGGCTGAGCTGAACTGATGTTAATTCTTCAGACTCGTTCGTCGTGAGAGTCCCTCAAAAATATTGAAATCACAAGTTTCGGCACACTGCTGCTAACTCGGTCGCCTCTGATTTACAATAACCCTTATCAGCCCAATTTCCCTTCTCTCTTCCCTTTGCCCATTTTAACACACCGCCCTGTTTGTTGTTTAAATGGAAGGGAGAGAAAATTGGCCACTTTTGCTGCTCAGAAACTCCCGCAGCTGTCGGTAATCGCTGCGTGTGTGTGTTGGTGTGTGTGTGTGCACGCGCCGGGGTAATGTGCAGTTACCGCGGCGGCGAAGGGGGTGCATGGGGCTGGGGGGGGGCGTGGAGAGAGGGGTCACGGCGTGCGGCGGAGAAAGCACTATTAGGAGAAAATGATAGGCCTGTCCCTGAAACTCCATTACACACCAAACACTTAAAAGACCGGCCCAGCTTCATTACAGGGCAGCATGAATCATGCAGCACTCACACAAGCAACTGGCCTCCCTCTCCTTCCCCGTTTCCCCAGTCTCTCCCCCAGTACAGCCTTCTGTTTAAACTGGAGGACGGCCAGAAACGAGAGATGGAGAGGAAGGGAGCGTGGTGAAGAGGAGCATGCTGAGGGCCAAGCCTTGTTTGCCTCAGGTCTGACAAACAGGAGGAAAGAGAAGAGAAGAGAAAATGATGACAGAGTGAGATCAGGAAGAGGAAGGAATATAAGGCTTGGAGGAGAGAAAGGGAAAGAAGTGAATATAGATGATATTAGACAAAAGGCAAGAAACGTAAGAAAGAGAAGGAGTTTAGAGTGGAGGGGTGTTGAGCTGTTTCCAAGGACCAGGACTGCTGCATTTTTAGATGGTCCTGATATTTCTTGTCCTTCAGACTTTTTCTGATTTTCCACCCAGTCTCAAATCAGGCATTGTGGTCTTTCTGTTTGTCGAGTCACCTGATGTCTGATTTATGAACCCTTCAGTGGCTTGTCCAGTGTCAGGTCAAGCTGGTCTGTCAAAAACACACAATTTGTTCCCATTTCTCCACTTAACATTTTCAAACCTGACAGAGAGAAAACAGGATTACTGTATCTGGACCCAGGACCAGATACGGTCCATCGTCCTCCTGTTGACAGAATCACTTTGGAAGTGATTGGATGTTCCATACTTTCTCAACTTTATTTTACTAATAAAAAACAACATAGTCGTACCAAGTTACTGGGGTTGACTAATTAAAAACCATGTCAGCAAAACCTGTTGGGTTCCCTGTGCAGCTCTTTGGGTGAATTCACACCAGCTGTGTTTGGACCAAACTCTAGTTTGTTTGAAGGTCACCTGGACCGGACCAGAGGTGTCCTCACCATCTGATCGGTTTGGAGAAGGTTTGGATGGCAGAGTAGCCGAATATTACAGAGCTGATGATATGAAAACGAATTAAAAGGTGCTCTAGCAAAGTATTAGTACGCTTATGCAACCAAGTTATTGAACCTTTTTTCCAATGACTCAGTTGTTTGTTTTTCAGTCGAGCTGTATTGAATCAACACCGCACTAAAGTGGACAAAGTTCTAATACAACGGCCTCATTCTATTCTTCTCTTCTCGTTTTAACGCGGCTGTGTGAACATGAACGGTTTTTTTTCTTAAATCATCTATTTTGCATGTCTGTAAAGGGCTCAAAACAACCCAGACTCCTGACTGTATCTTTGACGGAGACAGTTAGAACAAGTAGTTTGATGCCATGCGGTTACTGCAGTGTTTTGAAGTCTGACTCTTATTTTTTTTCTGACTTTGTAACAGATTCAAATGATGTCAGCGTTCAATCTAAACACTGCTGTTTAGGGAGAAAATGAAAAGTTGGAGCAGCGTCAGGTGAGCAGGCAGTAACGCCGTCAATCAGCCTCTTATTAAACGAGACACTTTGGGTCCTTCTGTCTCTTCAGGACTTTTTCAGCTTCATCAGGGTAAATGGATGATCTGCCCCAGGTGGCCTCCCCTGCGCCCTTCGTCTCCATCTCCATCAGTCTGGGCGACTGTGCACACTCACATAACGACAGCCTGTTAGCGTTTATATATGTTGGTAATGAGTGTGTGTGGAGTGTGAATTCTTCACATCTCTCTGAGTGCACAGGCACAGCAAGCAAGTGTTGTGTGTGTGTGTGTGTGTGTGTGTGTGTGTGTGTGTGTGTGTGTGTGTGTGTGTGTGTGTGTGTGTGTGTGTGTGTCGCAGCATGCTGCCAGAGGGCCGGGGCAGGAAGCCAGACCACGAACCCAGCATGACACCGCATCCCGATCTGTGTTGTGACTGCGTCAATTACCCATCAGCCTGACGGAGAGGCAGGATGTGTGTGAATGTAGATGGAGTCAAAACGTCCTATATTTCTGCTGCTAGGCTGCGTTTCCCCACATCTTGGATTCCTGACGTATTTGCTCTGCTTTAAACGGACCAGTTGGTTTCCCCCCCAATGGTCCCCACCTTTTTGTGCAGGTGTGAATACACTCAAGCGGATTCTGTTGTTGACCAAACAACTGGATCCAGACAAGCTTTCTGAGACGGTAATAAATAATATTGCACCTCTTTGATATAATTTGGTAGTATACAGAAAAAAACACTGTTTTGATTTAATTGATAAAATATCTAAACATTGCAAGCCTTTCCCTAGAGCCAAGAGGGCCACATAGAAACTATGGCGGGTCAGATTTGGGTCACCTCTGACCCTGCACAGTTGTAGGTTAGGAATCCAAACCTGGCCTGTTTGTCATGAAGCATAAATTATTACTAGAACATTCAATAATTATCCTTCAATCTTTGACTATTTTCAGGAATTACTTTTTTTGATCTTTTAATGTTTTGTTTACCATTCAAAAATCTACTGAAGCTTCTAGCTTCTCTATTCTATTCTATTCTATTCTATTCTATTCTATTCTATTCTGCCAAACTCTGTGATCATTTGCTTGCTTTTCTGTGTCCTACTTTCTTCCCTTTCTTCCTTTGTTCCTCTAGTCTGGATTTTTTCTTTCCTTTTTAAGTTATTCCTTCCCTTCTTTGTAGCCTTGCTTCCTTTCTCCCTTCCTTATGTTCTTCCATTCCTATTTTGTGTTTCTTTTTATTTTGATCCCTTGCCTCCAGTTTCCCCCTTTACTCTGGGGTCCATACTCTACCCGCTGTAAATCCGTATTGTGTTGCTTTATCAAAATTCCTCTAGGTTAGTTTGGATATGTTTTCCCTTATCAAATGAAATCATATGGAACATGCTTATTGAAGTTATCTTTGACTAATATGAGAACCTTTTTGATGATCTAAGCATTTAAATGTGACAAAAAAGCAAACTGTAGTAAATGCTGTAAAATGCCTTGTTCATGCCACAATCAAGAAAATACATGTAGATCTAGAAAATAACTGAAAAGTAGCAAAAATGTAAATCTGCTTGGTGAGAATTGACAAACATATAGAAATTAAAAATTTCAATTTTTAATTTCTATAAGCGCATTGTTGCTATAAAATGCTTCCAAGATATTCAAGGAGTCATTCAAATGCAAGTAAAGCAAACGCCCACGGTTTGTATATTCAAAGCGATTTCTATGCATATGTCACACAGGGTCATAATATTCATTGTTTAAGCCAATACATTTTTCTTTCTTAATCAAACAATAAAACAAACCGATTAACTGAGAAACAAGGAAAACATAAAGAGAAGGTGAGTTTAATTAGCAGCTATACAACATCTTCCCCCACACACTCCTTTCAAAGATTACCTGCTTAGAGTGGAAACAAAAGTAAAGATATGAAAAACAGTTTTCCTGTTCAACAAGTCATACATACACATACATTTCTCATTTTAAAGATTCACTGTAAAATCATTTTCACTTAGTTACCTCTGGTTGTTCTTTTCCCCATTGTTTAATCAAATATTAATAAATCAAACACTACAGATTGTTGATGGAGTCTTTAAATCCTGTCAGTTATTTTCTTTACCCTCACCCTGGCAGGAAATTACTTCTGTAAGGAAGAGTTCAGTTAATCTCCCGGTCAGGAGGGGGAAAGTATTTGTGACAAAGTGATTAAAGTAATCTCTGATCTGGGTCAACACAATCCCTTTATATTTAAAGGTTTTATATTTTTATTTTTTATTTTGCCATATTATAGGAAAGCAGCAACATGACAGTTATTTACAAGTCACTCTGTTGCTCTGCCTGTCTTTGCTGTCACTGGGATGGAGCCAGAGTTGGATTACCAGGATGACACAGAGTTAAAACTAACACTCTACATATTTATTTTGGCGTCTTTTATTTTTTTTGGTTTGTTTGGGATAAGAATTAAATCTAATATATAAATGTGTCACCATACTTGAATGATACTTATCATTCAAGGTTTATATATTACAACTTCTGACCTTTGGGTGTTTTTGTAGGTTTTTCTTTTAATTATTTTGCTAACAGAATTAAGACAAAGTTTATAGGTGTCTACAAAGTGCAAAGAATAATTATTTGAAAGAAAATGAAAGCAAAATCTTTTTTTGACAGTAGAGTTGAGAAAGTACAATATAAAAATAAAATCTAATTTCAAGAGGCAATCTGAAACTAAAGTATCAATAAAAATTTTGTATCGGTATCAATCCGATACTGATACCAACTTGGTGTCAATATTATTGATATTTAGGATCAATCCCACCTCCAATATAGAAGCATAAGAAGCTAAGCTGCAGCAGTTCTTCTCAGTTGTGTTTAGGCTTAAAATATATGAGAGTTATATTTGTTTCCATGTTAGAAAAAATCAAAGAGTGATCACATGTGCTGACACAATGTTCCCCCACAATGGAGGCAGTGATAGCATAGAGCTACCACTAGCTGGGAGGTCCTGAAGTAAATACTGAATGCTTCTAATGATTTTTCCTGTGAGAATGAGAATGTCAAGAGAATGTTTTATTAGAGATCAGAGACCTAAAAGGATGTATCCTACCCAGAGACTCAAAACTTCTGACAGAGTTCATGGTGACATAACTTCTGCTCTAGTTCTGACCAGCATTCTTACTCTGTTCCAGATCTTTTGAATGTCTCTGTAAAGTTCATCTACAGTGAGTTTTCTCACACCGGACTGTTATCTGACCTTAAACAATTGCATCAAACTAATACTGTTCATACAATGGTTGGAATTTAAGCTAAACGTTTAGCATATTAATTTTGTTCAGACACTATGAAAAAATAACGCAACTAGTTATTTTGGGTAAACGTCCAGGAAGAACCTTTGGAGAGAGATGTTATTGAGGTTTACTAATTGATCCATGTTGCTCATAATAATCACTCTTCAATGGTCTGCCCTGTTAATGAAATGTTAAAACCATGTCAGGAGCTGGTTGTGTCCTCATATATATTCATACTCCATTTCCAAGAGGTATTTCCAAAATGTTTATGTCTACAAAAAAAAATAGAGATTATTCTGCTTTGAAGCCCAGTAAAAGGCTACATGGAATTTAGCAATGGTTCACGATTTTTAGCAATTTCTGGTCTTCTGGCGCTAAAATACAACAATACTTGAGCTTCAAGTTAAAACGTAATAAGAACAGAAGCCTGATATCCTACTTATGTTGAGTTCAAATTAAGATCACAAGGATTCTTTTCTCTCTGAATACTTGTTCTGTTTGGCTTTATTACTGTGTGCAGAGTAAACAGACGAAGCTTAACGTCTAAGAAACTGTGTTAATATGGGATTTACTTTGTTTTGTTTTATGAACCACAGAGGATCACCACAAGACATTCACTACACGCCTTTTTTCTTTTCCACAAGTAGTTTTCTGATAAGTCATTATGCCTTCTGAAACAACATTCAGACATGCACACACACACACATATCATTAAGCTGATTTCCCTCTATAATCTGTGACTTTATGTTTTCAGAAGCTCTGGAGGTAAAAGCTCCATTTTCTACCTTTTCAGCTACGGAAGCGACATGGAAACTATTTTCCAGTTAGAAGCCTGACTTCAAGTCTGTGTGTTTAAGGTTTCATCGGGTCATGAAACGTGTCCAGTTGGAAGTGAATCCCACAACTAAAACAGTGACGGAGATGTGAAAAGTGTCAATACTGAACAACTCCTCGTGTTGCTGTGACATGCACTGCTTAAACAAACATCACTAAAATCAATAGAATAATTTGATTAAGTCAGATGACCCTGGTGACCATCAACAGAACATTTTTGTCCAAACAGTCAGGGCTGATGAGCCTTAGTGGTAACTATGTAGTGGCAAAAAGACTGAAAGTTGAAACAAAAGAAATTTCATTCCCAATTTCAGATGTTCACATTCTGGAAAACATTAGAAGCTCAAACAGTTTGTGGTCGTTATTAAGTTGCATGTTTAGGCTTATGAACGTTTCCAGCCATCCTATCACTGTTATGGCAGGTTTCTGCCAGTAGGGGGAGCTTTTGAGCACAACAACAACTTTAGGCTGTTAAAATTCAGACTACTTTCCTCAACATTATCATCAGCCATATTTAACTCTTGAGTTAACCTGGTAGAAAGCAGCTCTTCATTCTCCGTTTTGCTTCATACAGAGGGTCTCGACCCTCGGCTATTAAAAACGATTGCTGACTGGAGGCGTGGACTCTGTTGAAGTTTGAAATGGTTGGAAATGATTGGATCTGATTTTTGTCCAACTTGCTAACATTTGGCCATTATACAATATGCCAGCTCGATGACGCTTACCAGATATTGTGTGACTTAAACAATGGGGAGCTGGGCCAGGACATCTTTTCCAATAAATAAGATGCATGCAGTGTTTGCCACCTGTTCTCTGTCCCACGTTTAGCACACCTGGATCCACTTTTATAACAACCCACAGCTTTACCTTAAACTACCAGGTCCAGCTTTTCAGTCATTTTGCTTGTTCTTGTTCAAATCTAAAGGACATTTTTAACCTGTCATTGATCTTTGAAACTCCAATTGCACTGTCTGGTTACTTGACAAATTATTAGTGTTTTACTTTATTTCCCCACCACCTTGTGTCCTGAGTGTGTGTGTGCATGTGTGTGTGTGTTGAAAATAACTAGACATTAGATTTTGCACAAAACATACAATTATTTTAGAAAGCTTCTAAATGAATTGAGTCTTTGGCGCTGCCTTTGTCCGTCCATAAATGAAATGTAGAGAAGAGCTTTTGGATTAGGCAATGCAAGTAGTAAGGATGCTTTCAAAACTAATTTCATGAGCAGTTTTTATTTGTCACTTTACGCAAAGCGCAGTAAACAGGAAAGCACTAAATCAAATTCATTTGGTGTGACCACCAATCAGACAACAGACTTGATATTCCGACAGAGATTTTTTTAAGGTATAAAGTTGTTTAGAAATGTTTGCATTGCTTTGAATTTAGATACTTCAGTATCATCAAACACTTTTGAAGAAAAAAAAAATGGAATAAAATAGGATGGATTACTATGCTTCCTGCTTTGACTAAATGGTTTTCTTTCCTGTTGATGAACATTGGACCATGATTTATTTTGTTCAGCTCACAGTCTTCAAGAATGTTCATTACAAAGAGCAGCAAAGAGCAGCTTTACACTTTACACACAGAAATAAAGCGACGGGACATAGGAAGCGTTTTAACTGTAGAGTTAGAGAACAAACACCAGAGAAAATAAATCTCCTCTTTCTGTTTACATTACAGTTACTTTTAACAACTCAGTGCTGAGATGGTGAAGTATTACCACCTTACAGGTTTTTTCTGTTTTTTCTCTCTTTTTTTGACTCGCTTTATGCTGACATCTGACAAAGATAACATGAGTAAATTCAAAACACATTTTTCTAATAATAATTTCACATATATAAAGGAAAAAGGGTCAAAAGCTACCCAAATCATGTGAAAATGTGTATTCCCAATTTTTTAAATCATAAATTAACTTTGATCAGCCATGTTGTTTGATCACTGCTTGGAATGTTGAATCAGTAATGCAATTAATAGAATTTAGTTTCTAAATTGCTCAAACAATAAAGGTTTTGGTGTGGCCTAGTCAAATTCTAGACATCAATTAAATTGAGGTGCTGTGGCTTCAATTGTTCTTTCATCCAATAAAGAGTGTCTTTCTTTGAAAACTTCATTTTGCATTTGCCTAACTTATTAGTTCAGCGTTAAAAAGGCAAAAGCAGAAGAAAATTCTTTTCACAGCATGGTAGCTTCAGCAGGAAGTTAGAAAAGTAGCATTTTAAAACTCTTCTGTGTCATTATTTTAAAGTAGTGTTTCTGTGCACACATTTTAAGAATATTTAAACTAAAAAGGCTGTTCAGAGAGAGCAGATCACCTAAAAGCCCCAGAGAACCCAGAGACAACCCAAGCCAACCAGGAGGACATGCAAACTCCCAGCAGAAAGACCTCAGACCAGGATGCGAACCCAGAACTTTTCTGTACCTTTTGTTGTATTCATCAAACATTGTAATCAGTGTCATCATAATAAAAGTTTCTTCACATTTGATTGAAATGCTACAAAGAACGCTGAGATGCTAAGAAAAGGAGGAAGTGTTAACAGTCTGTAAGGGTTTGTCGTAGAGTCTGCGCGCCCACAGCCCTCCATGGAAACATCCTACGTACCTCCAGGGAAGTGGATCTAATAAGGATGTTTGCCAAGTTTCTTACAGAGACTGGAGTTTGCAGATTGTCTTGGTTTGGGCTGAGATCAAAGGAATTTGCTGAACATGGATCACGGATATTTCTCTAGGCCACGGGAGACACAAAGCCCTAGAAGCCTTTGGAGTTCTGCAATTTTTAGATGCATCCTGTCACCAAAAACACCTGAATCAAATTAAATTGCTCAATACCAGGCCTTTACAGAGCTGAATGACTACAGGTGAGAGAATTCAATAATTTGATTCATGTGTGTTGGATCAGGGATGCAGGCAAACGTTGCAGGATGGCATCTTCATAGGTCCCAGTCAAGGACCCTTTTTTTGTCAGGACACTCTTGTAAAAAAGATGTTTGATCTCAATGGGTTTTAACCTGCTTAAATAATGGCTGACTGGATGAAAGAGGACAGGACTTGGAACCACCTGTGCTGAGCTGTCCCAGACTTTCTCTACAGCCATTGAAAGCAGACACATCCTGATGATTCTGTGATCGGTCTTCATCCTGTGTGCACAGGCACTTTGAATTGCCTTGTTGCTGAAAATGTGCTATCTAAATAAAATTGCCTTACTTTACCTTATGGGAGCAGAGCAGCAATTAGAACTCACATGTTAAAGTGCTACAATATTTGTAGTCCTAGTCAAGTTTGGCTCCTAAAGCTTCATCCAGTTGCTTTTAGCTTATGACTTGATCTGGTGAAGAAAACATAAACCACTGTAGTAAGTCCTGGGTGTGAAGGTTGGCGTTTTAATCTTGATTATATTTTTGTTTGAGACACTTCTGAAGAAGGAATTAAAAAAGTACCTGAGTTGCCCTGATCGATTGATATTAAGTCGACTCTTACAGACTATTTATCGTACTGGCTAACAACACTTAGCTACACAAGCAATACAAATTATCCCTCCAACATATTTTGTTGTGCTTTTCTGAGAGCATTTTTTATTAAAAAGAAAACTGCAGCAGAGAAGGTCAGAACGAATTGGAAGAACTGCGTAAATATCATGACTGACTAGCCGTTAGCGGCTGACGATGCTAACATTGACGTTTTGAGTGCTGAACTGAAGAGTTATTTAACTCTGTTTAAAAGGTCTGGCTGGATTTAACCGTCTCTGATTATTTACCCAGCATCCTTAGTTTGGTCAAACATGAAATAGATCATTTGGAACAAAAGTAGCTATTTTAGCATATATATTTTTTGGTATATGTTTGTTCCTTCTTAGAATTAGACAAACATATAAACATGCGGTCTAGTGAAACCTGGACTGAATTATTCTGCACTGATTACAGATTCTTGAAAATATAATCTGTGACTAGTGAACCTTTTTTCTGTCCATGGAGACACAAAACTGAGATCCTTAGCTCTGAGAAATGTATACTTAGTGAAAAATGTCATGTATTGTGAGCTTTTTTTGTTCACAATATATGCAAACAAAAATGGGAATGTATTTAATATTCCTTCAACCCAGTGAAACACCTAAAGACACTATAATTATCGAACAATATAATGAAACTGGTATGTTTTCACACACCACATGATTGTGGGGAAGAATTGAGCACATTGACTGAGGCAGAATAACAAGGTCAGTGACCTTTTTCAAGTTAACATGGAAGTATCTCAGAAGATTAAAGGTTTTGTTAATTGATCGGGCTGAACTATCAACCAACATGGCAACCATCTCTGAAACCGGAGGAGAAATAAGTGATTGAGGACGACGTACTGTTGACATGCTCGCTCCTTCATAGGCCAGCCCTCTCCAGTCCCTCCTTCACTATCATAACATCACTCGGCCCACGTCGAGGCCCCTCGCCGTCCACATAATGGCATTTGCATACAGATGTCTCACTTGTGGCGATAATGCATGCGGCTACATGAGTGTGTGCGGGCGACAGCTTGTTTCGGTTGTGAATGCAATCAGCTGACATCTGAGGACAGGTTGGAGCTTGAAGTGAAAGTAGCATGTGCAAAAAAAGAATAAAAAAAGGTCCTCATTACAGTCATTATCACCGTCATTATCAGAAATAAGACAACTTCACTGGCTGAATAAAGACAAATAAAGACAACACACACAGAGACACATATTTAGAGGGAGCGCTCTGAAGTGAGGGGCTGCAGGGGATGATCAAGATGGAGGGGGGTGAGGGGGGAGCATCTTTTGGTTCACTTTAACAACTGTGCCTGGCAGACTGAAGTGAAAAGGGGATTGAGTTGAACTCAGGGAGCAGTTCCAAATCTTCTTGCCCTGCCCCCACGCTCCTTTCGTTCCCCTCGTCTCCGTGCATCTTCTCTTGCCTTATGAAACAAGCCACCTACACTTTAGGACATCTGCTAAGCTGATTTTCTGGAGCTTAGCAGCACCACAGTGGTATCAAAGAGATTAGGTGAAACAACATCCAACTCTGGCTTTGTGTGCTGTGTTTCAATAATGCAGCGTTGTGCGACCGTGCACGCATGTGTTTATGTGCATTCGCCTCCAGTGTGTGATTGCTGGCTCCTTTTTTCCTCTTCTTCTTCTTCTTCTCCTCCTTCTTCTCCTTCTTCTCCGTGCGTGTGCGTGGGTGTGTATATTATGCTCGGGGTTACAGTGCCATAAGTCACAGAGCTGGTGTAATACAGTCGGATCTGGAGTGTGAGTGCTTCCCTGCGTACGAGGATTCTGAAAAGCGGAACCGAGAGAGAGAGAGAGCGCACTGCTTCAGAGGATCTCTGAAAGTCTTTGTTTTTGCGCCAAGCCCATTATCACTGGAGCAAAATCATTTCCACAAAATAAACTCTTGTTTGGCACTGCTGGAAATCCACTAAATGTTTCAGTTTTTCCTTTTTCATTTCTTGTTTTGTGAGGATCTGCGATCATATATTTGCAACTTTCTTTTAAAACCCATCACATGCGCTAATTTGTTTTTATGCTGCCATATATTTGGTTATGAAAGGATGCTTTATGAAGCAAAAAAACTATATCTTACTGCATTATGCATGCATGATGGCTAACGCTTAGTAACTATCCACATACGTAATTAAGTAGTGAAATGTAATAATGTCATTTATCCCTCTGGGTTTAGGGTTTGAGTAATTGCTGCAGAGTCAGCCTACTGTGCATTTGATTTGTGTGTGTGTGTGTGTGTGTGTGTGTGTGTGTGTGTGTGTGTGTGTGTGTGTGTGTGTGTGTGTGTGTGTGTGTGAGAGAGAGAGACAGAAACCATGTTTGCTTGCTCACTTGTGTGCAAGATCAAGAGAGGGAGTTCTCATTTCGCTTTTTTTCTCTCCCTTCTCCAGCTTTCACTTTTTTGTGCGCACTAACTGGAGAAAAAAGTGCAAAGAGAAGAGAAGAGGGAGAGAAAGAGGGATGGGGGGTGGGGGGGGGGTTGATGGGGAGAAGAAGAAAAGAGAGCAAGCCAGAGAGCGCCGGGTGCTGTGTCAGTCTGATATTTTCTGCGGTGACAGCTGGGCCCAGAAGCTCAGACCCTTTTCTTCTGGCGCACAAAGCCCATTAAGTATGCCACTCGCTCAATGGCCCCCGCAGCCTCCAAATTGCTCCAAGCTCCTCCCTAAAGTGTGGCGGCCTTTGTCATTGTAATCAGGCCTTGTTTGTGAAGTGCTGCCTGTATTTACTGCTGCTTGCCGTGCGTATTTGCCTGGCCTGCTGCTGCGGCGGAGAGGGTGAAGAGCTAAAAGATGGAGGCTGCTAAGAAAGGGGGTTAGGTGTGAGGGTGAAAGGGGGGGATGGAGCCCTGACAGAGGAGTGGAAGTGAGGGGTGGCCTTGAAGAATCTGAGTCAGTGACTTTGCAGGATGACACGGGGTCAGGCAGGGGACCTCTACAGGGAGGGGGGGGGGGATAACTGCTGGGATGTTAGTCTGGACAAGATGGGAGGTTTGAGGTGGGGGGGGTCTTATTTGCATCCCCCTGGAAGCTGTCTCATGGCTGCAGGCTTTTCAGCTCTCTTGTGAATCCCCACATTGCGGTAAAAAGAACAGGAAAAAAAGCTCCAGAGTTGGTGTGGATCAGGGGAAGTGAAGTGACAGGCCGAGTGACGGGGCAGAGGAACCAGGCCATGAGATGCCTTTTGGCAGGGATGACCTCGTTCCCCTTGTCACCCCTTCCTCTGCACGGGGTGGGGGGGAGACCCAAACAGGAGGGGGAGGGGGTTTGGGTGAGCAGGGGGGGAGGAGTTTCCAGAGGTGACGGTCATCCAAACTGGCACCCAGACCAAACTTTGTCTGTCTTCTGGCCTTTTGCTTTCACTTTGACTCCTTTGATTGTAAAGTAACAAAAAAAAAAAAAAAAAAAAAACTCCACAAATCCTGAAAAGAAAACAAATGGGATCCAGGTTTAAGAAAAGAGCCAAGGGAACTCCTGAAGGGGCTGATGCATGGAGTTTTTAACAAGAGGACAATAAAATTAGCACAGATCTAAAATTAAACATTAAAAAATCTATTTTTCCAAGTTACAGTTTAAAAAAATGATAATTTGCCTGGTAGCAAGAAGGTCCTGGATTCAAATCCCGGCCCAGGATCTTTCTACATGTAGTCTGCATGTTCTCCCTGTGCATGGTGGGTTCTCTCTGGGTACTCCGGCTTCCTCCCACAGTCCAAAAACATGAATGGCTGGTTGATTAATCTCTCTAAATCCTCCTTGTGGTGTGTGTGCACGGTTATTTGTCCCATCTGTCTCTTTGTTGCCGTGTGATGGACTGGTGCCCTGTCCAGGGTGACCCTGCCTCTCATCACCATTGACCGCTGGAAACCTCCTCGCGACCCCACTAAGCATAACCATGTATAATGATGGATGCATGGACATTTTTTAGATGTGGACACTTGTATACATAGCTGATAACATTATGGGGTGAATCATATGACTCTTTGCTTTTTTTTAGGCTGACATATTGATTGAAAAATGTATGTGTTGCTGAGATATGTGGAAACAAAGAGTCTTTTAAAAGACACCATGCACATAGACATGATTTGTCCAAAAGAGACACAACGATGTCCAACATTATAATCAAACAAATGAACTGAACAAAAGTTGAGAAAATGAACTATGTCCCATCTTTGTGCACCGGTCTGGCAGTCAGATAAACTCGGGCTGATTGGGGGTCAAGATTGTGACATTTGTAACATTTTCAGCTGCCGCAGTTCTCGTTCTTTCACACTGCACTGTGTCAAACGAACCAAAACCTTTGAGCAGCCAGTTCCCTCCTCGCCTGTGGGGGCGCTGTGCCAAGAACCACCGGAAGAAACAACAGAGCTTCCTAAATCACAAAATGTAAACAAAAATGGAGTGATGCTAAGAGTTTAGCAAATTTAGAATTTCTCTTCTGTTTTTGATTTTTACAAAATTTAAAAAATACACACATACACACACACAAGTCATTTCTCGTGCTAGCTCGTGCTAGCTCACGTTTGTTTTGCAACTTTGTCACCAGAGAACCTAAGGATCCTGCTTTCATCCATGAAGTGAAAATTAGATTGTCTACTGCTGGTCAGTTCTGTATGTCACACAAACACCATTTAGTTCCCTGAAACATTGCTTTCGGTGCCATGGAAACACAGAGACTGGCATGACCAAAGTGACACCTCGCACACACCTGGACATTTTTGTTACAGCTTTTGTGTTCACTTGTCTTGTGGTTTTGAAAAGTTTTCCTTCAGGTCACAGAAGTGACCTACAGCTGGAAGCAGAGGAGAGGAGCTGTCGTTGGAAGGGGTCTTGGGGGGGCAGACATGGGTCAGAGCCAAGGGAGCAGACAGGACTGTCACTCCAGCAACAAACCGGGCGTGGACAGAGTCTGCAGACGGTTCCATCACAATACACACATTCTGCTCACACCAGAGTGGCACTTCCTGTTTGCATAGGGTCATGATGTGATTGATTGCATCACTAGGTGTAACCAAATTAAGGGTTTTCTTTTGTTTTATTACTGATCTCTTTACAGAAACCTTTTCAGCTTTTCAGCTGTATTTTCCAAACCATTCAGTTGTGAAAATGAGCTTATAAATTAGATTAATAAAATCAGTTTACCCTGCTGCCAAGAAGGTTCCTGGGTTCAAATCTGTGACGTCATGCTTTGTTTATTTGACGTGAAATTTAAAATTCCTAATTTTACTCTCTGACTCCATTTGAAAGAAGTTTTGTTGGACTTTATTTTCTTTTTACGTGCTTTGACCAAGATAGTCAACCTTTTGTTCTTGTCAGGTTCTTTATTATTTATTCGACTTGGGCTGTTATACTTCTGGTTGCACTGACCGAACAAATGAAAGTTGTGTTTTTACATGTTTGAGCTCGGGAAGTTATTGGTGTATTTAAGTGTGTTGTACTGGTGCAGAGTTACCAGATAAAGATGTAATTCAGTACATTTAAAAAAAAACATTTTGCATCAATTCAGGCCTGATTATTATTAGGTTGTTATCGACACATACTAAAACTCTGATATCTGTATCAGTATTGGAATTGAAAAAAGTGGATCGGTGCATCTCTAGTAGTAGAAAACCCTTAAACCAAGCAGATAAATTCAAATTAATTCAACTCGGCACGGCTGTCTGAGCCGTGCTGAGTTGGCAATAGTGGAAAAAGGCCATCATATGAACAATCCCTGGAAACCTGTACATCATCATATAATTTTTGTTTGTTTTTTACAGTAAAAGAAATGACTAACTTAATTTAAAATGGGTTCTGTGCCATTGGGCCTGTATAAACCTGCAAAGATTTAATGCCTTTTTAAAGGCTGAATGACTCGGACTTTTAGCATTAAGTTGCTTCTTGAACAAACATTTGAAATACACTTTCCTCTGAAAATGGCCAGGCAAACAGCGGTAAGCAGCCAAACATGCTGAGAGAACTTTACAGAGAAGATTTATTTAACGTCGACTTGGAGGGAAAGTGCGAAGAAATGAGGACTGGATCCAGAATTGCAGTGCGGTACTGTACATCAGACAGAAGTTTAAAGTGCTTTTCCACAAATCCCATCTGTGTGTCGGCTCGTGGATGATGCACTTATCCGTGTCTAATGGGAGTTGACAGATATGGGTATGATCACGCCGCCATGGATGTTAGAGAGAAAGAGCGAGCGAGGTCGGGGGTGTGAAAGTGGCCGAGATGGAGAGGGAGGGAGCGCGGAACAATAAAGTCGTCGCATTATGATCCTGATTGTTATCATCAGGCCTGGAGCAGGACCCTGCTGCCAAATGTCGGCATGCGAATAAAGCCACTGGCTTCCTGTCTGCGGCCCAAAGAAAAGCAGCTAACAGCGGAAGAGATTGGAGAAAGCTTTATTCTCTCTGTCACTTCAAACAGAAATAAAGCTCCAGATGTCGGATAACGACTCGTACAGGAGGGAACTTTTGAATAAATATAATGAAGTTGAAGACAGATAATGTCACGTGGATGATGTTACCAACAAGGTCCTGTTTCCCGTTTTCCTGGCCTGTTTGAACTGGGTTTGTCCTCACTGTCTGCCGGACAGCTGGAGGCTCAGCTCAGCTGCTTGCTATGCAGGAAAAAAGTTCCAGTGGGGGATAGAAGAGGAGGAGGGTCCGTTTGTGCATTAATTTCTGTTCATTTGCCTCCAGCTCTTATGTTTGTGCATGTGTGTGTGTGTGTGTGTGTGTGTGTGTGTGTGTGTGTGTGTGTGTGTGTGTGTGTGTGTGTGTGTGTGTGTGTGTAGAGTCAGCAGTGCTCCTCAGTAGTGACACCTTCTTTGTCCACACACTCAGAAAGTGACTTTAATCAGCAGTGAATTCATTTCAGATTTGTGTCCCTCTGTCACTCTTTTCTTTGTACTGAGATGAAGACGGGGAGTGTGTGTAAGGGTGTGTGTGTGTGTGTGTGTGTGTAAACCTGCCAGACCAAAATAACAGCATGTCAGTTAGATGGACCCATAATTAGGAAATTAGTTTTTTTTTAGATATATAAGTAAAGATCGACTAATGCAGCTGTATTTGTTACTGACTATGAGATTTAATGAGACTCTGATTTCTAAGTTCATGAAAACATGATGCCCTAATAGTTACAGTAAATTGATTATTTATTTATTTATTTTTAAATAACTTTAGATAATTCTAGCTGGATATATTTTTAAATTCATCAGTTTTGAATACTTTTCTTTTGTTTTGGTCCAGAAATAAAAGTTTTAGGCAAAAACTACGATCAATGGTTTTATCAGCAGAATTATAACTGCTATATATTCTGTCTGTAAACCTTATGGAAGCCGTAGTATTTCACATAGGCCGAAGTTTTTCCATGGTTTTTTCCCTTCTGATGTTTGATTAAATGAAAATAAATTCAGATCTCAACATAGTTTTTTGTTGTTGTTTTTTTTCCCAGAAATGAAAACTCAGACAGCTGACCCCTGACCTCTCGGCTCTTCCCGCAGCCCTGTGACTGACAGGAAGATGTCTCTCATATGTTTTAACACCGACAGTGCAGCCGCTGAAACTGAGCTGCCTAAATTATTACATATTAAGATGATTTATTATTAATTTATTACATTAATTAATTTATTTATTACATTTATACATTTATTTTAAATAACACAATTACTCAGCTTGAGTAGAAACTTATTGGACTTCCCATGTATTTTTATGAACTTTATGTATCATATCCCAGCATAAATAAGACAGAAAGTTTAGGGGTTTTTTATTCTGGGTGTTTTATACTTTATAGCAATTCATAATATGAAGGGGTGGGAACTTTCATTTTTAATGAGTGATATTGGTTTCTTTCTTTCGTTCATATTTTGAAGCCGTCAGACAGACTACAGTCAGATGAGTTTTTCCCAAACCAAAAATAATTGTGTGTATGTCAGCCTGAAGGACTATTTGGGTTTTAGCAGAGTCTGCTTGTCTTCTGTTGAGCAATGAGAGTTCAGGCTTAAGTCCTGGGTTACAGACGCCGTCCTTCATTAACATGCCCATATGTTGTTTTCTCACCCCTGATGTGCCACACTGAGGTGCTTTGTTCAGGCCTCTTGGCATCCACCGCCTGAGGCCTGGTTGTTCCATGAGTCTGAGGATGGCAGCGGCGGCGGTCACAGCCAAAATCTAATCTAGTTCTGTCTGTAAATTTGCAGTTTTTAAAAGTTGGCCAACCACAGACAGGGGGGCGGAGTCAGGAAGATGATGTGTTGTGGTGCTGAAACTGAGATGGATTCATGTTTCCTCAAGTTGGGACTTCGCTTCTCTAAAAGCGACTTTACTTTGTCACTGGTACAATCTGGCTGCAAGAGAAAAATAATTGCAAAGATTTATTTATTTGCCAAAGTAATTTCAGTCAGGCAGCGTCTGAGAAGGGCTGAGGGTGAAGAGATTTGCTCCGAGGGTCCCTGACGCTCCCAGCTTTGGGAAAATGGCAGCGAAAGAGCAAAGCTCATTTGAGGCCTTTGCAGAGATTGTCTGTGATATTTAGGTCAGAGTTTTGTGAGCAGAAGGTCAGAACCTTTTGTTTTCTTCTTCCTCGTGAACTCAACTCGACCTTTCTGACATCTGACCCTGTTCACCTGCAGACGCATCTTCTTACGCTCATCTACTGATTCGTAGGAAACATCTTCCTTATACTTCATAAAGCTTTGAAGGGTTTAAGCTTCATTAAAGCTCATTCTGAATCTTTTAAACTGTTCTGCTTTCATTTTTATGCACAAAACCAATTGTCAGATTGTTACTTAAAATGAAATAAATAGTGTTAGTATTTAGTAATCAGTCAAATCTAAAGTGTGTGTTAGTGAACACATGTTTGGTGAAGTTTAAAGTAGTTTAAGCTCTTCAAACACTGTAAGAATTATTCTACTTTAAAGAGATCTTTAGCTTTTTACTGACAGAAGGTTAGTAGAACTTTATGCACCGTGAAGTTTTGTTTTCTTAAAATATATTGGCGAAGATGAGAATTCAAAGACTTCATCAAAATTTCTCAAGAAAATAATCTAACATTATAAACTGAAAAAGACTTTTGCATTTAACGTGGCCTTGTTTGGTTTTTATCTTTTTTTCTTATCTTTATTAAATAAGCTGTCACATTAATGAGGATGTGACGACTTTAAGTTAGAAGAGCATCATATCTGGAAGGTTTTACACCATGCACAGTCCCTCAACGGTTGTTGTTTTTTATGAATCTTGTATTTTTTGTCGCTTTTCTTTTGTAATAAACTCAAATCTTACCAATGAATCATTTATGATCATTTTAACATAACGGGATGCAAAGTTTTGAGTCGCCTTGTATCAAAGAGTGTTTTCAACAGGATATTTAGGCTCCTGCCACTAAGACACATTTTGTTCCCATTTCTTAAGTTGATTCGAAAAACCTTCCAGCCACATGTTTGAAAGACGGAAAATGAGGATTTCAGGTAGAGCGTGCTCTATGTTGCGCAAAATGTGTGAAGAAACTGGAGAAGTGTACAAAAAAATACCAAACCTACAAAAACTATTAAACCTCTTCAGAATTGACACCAGAAAAGTACATCATCCTTCAGCTGATCAGCAGTAAACTGAGGTTTTCTGCTTATCTTGATTAAAAAAAAACATTTTAAAAAGTTTAGAGAATTATTAATCATGGCCAATTCAAAACATCAGATGAGTCTCTGGCTGCTTGGAAGTCCAGTATAAAGAAACAGATGGTTTAAAAAGTGTCACTCTGTATTCGAAAACACAAGTTTAGGCTTCGAACTGATTTCACCTGAAGGGCGGCTGGTTTCTGTTTAGCTTTTGAGTTGTTGTTGTTCTATTTTTGAAGCGCAGCATAATCAAAGATGAATAGAAATCAGATTAGTTTTGTTGTGTGAAACATGTACAAAATAACTCACATTTTAGCTTCTTAAAAAGACCCTTCAGCTGGTAGCAGCTGAGCTGTTTGGTGATGCAAAGCCAACCAGAACAAACAGCTACAAAGCTATCATTTCTCAGATAACATGAAACTGAGAGTGTGTTCAGGTTGCTTTAACCCCCTTTATGCCATCTTGGAAAAATGAGTATTCTGGGAGGGGGGGGGTTATGAGGGGGATAATGGGAGCTAGCAATGGGAGAGCTCATTATCTGGCAGACCATCTGCTGTGGGGAGGGAGGAGGTGTCTGTCCGTCCCAGACTCAGACACCGTCAATAGGCCTCCACTACTGGGGAAAAACCTTCCTGGACGTCGCCCTTTGTGTTCCCATAGCGACCTGCACACGTCCACCAGTCCTCCCAGTAAAACAGCTCCGCGCCATCAAGCTCATGTGTTCTAATGTACAGGAAGTGTTGTTGGTGTTGTTGGATTTTTTAAAAATGTATTTATTTATTGTCCAATCAGGTGTGGAGGATAAGGTGGCAGACAGAGTTTTCAGGCTGCGGCTCGGACCGGGAGAAGTTCGGGCCGCAGCAGATGCTCTTTGTTGGATCTCACAGTTATTGTTGCTGAAAGCTGACACTGGGAGCTCTGGATTGGCTCCAGCTCCTCTTCCCATTGGCTGTTTTGATCAGCGTCAATCAGGCGCGTAGCCCCGCCCCCCGTGGACCGGCTGAACTCCAGGGTTTTGGTTGGGGGGGTGTTGGGGGGGAAGGGGGGCCGCTGGGAGTTGGAGTCGGTAAAGTTCTTCAAACTTTGTGGCTCAGAAGTTAAACTTGCCTGCGGGACTCAGTGCGGTGGCTGCGGGACAGAAGAGACGCAGAGGAGGAGGAGGAAGAAGAAGAAGAGCGCAAACATGAAGCTGTGCCGCTCTTTTCTGGGTTCGTAACTCTTTTTTTTTCTGTCTCGTATTTTTGCGCAACTTTTTTTTTTCTTTTGAATTTGTTTTAGAGAGATTAACTTTGCGCTCCGGCATCTCAAGGGCGCCGAAAAAGAGCGAGTTTCTCTCCGTCGTCGTCATAATACGTTTAACTTAAACTCGTGATGGAAAAAAAAAACTCCCCCCCCATCATAAATTGTATCTATTTCTATTATTTTCTGAATCTCATCCGGCTGCAGGTCCGAATGAAATGATTTGTTCCTGTAGGGATTTTAACGAAGCGCACATCCGTCTAATCCCTTTAAAAACTTCTCGACATCCAGGCCAAGAAACTTCAAGTTTGCGCTATAAAACAAAAGCTGAAAGTTTTGAGTCTCTTTGTGAGAAAGAAGCTAAAAAGAAAGAAAAAAGCAGTCCAGACAAAGGACAGTTGGTCCCCTAGGGGACCGTGTAGCCTTGGTACCGCGGGGACAATGCCAGGCTGCGGGCTTATTAAAAAACTTTTTTTTTGTGTTGTTGTGTTAGTCTGTCGGCTTGTTCCATCTGTCGAGGGACTCCAGGGGCCCCCGGTCTCAGCCTCAGCGCCCAGTCAGCTGCTGCCCCCATGTAATATTTATACTGGCTGCTCAGCGCCGCACAATATATCCATAAGAGCTGCGAGGCCTCGGTGCCATCTGCATCCACACATACTTGTGAACAACAGAGGAAAAGTTTTCCCAGCTGATGGCGCGGCTGCTGCCTGATCCCCGCAAAGAAAGCCGCCTTTAATTATTCAGGTTCGGCTCTGATCCCCTCCGGCTCGTCCTGAACACTCAGGTTGTTCTTGAGTTTCTCTGACCTCCGTGGACAAGTGCTTCAGTTTGACAGAGTACAGTTTTAATGAGATTTATTTATTTTTTTATTCTGGAAGAACAAATGAAAAAGTTTATCTTAGCGTTATCAATAAATCAGTTTAAACTACAAATGATCAATTTCATTTGTAGGATGAACAGATGAGTTCAGTTCAGTCTCAATATATTGGAATTTCTTATTGGACTTTTTCAATCCAATGCAATCTAGTCTTTACTTAAAGTTGATTTAATAAGTATGTAAAATGAGGGTAATTTCTCTATTTTATTGTTTTCGTTTTTGGTACAAAATCAACATTGATTTTCATTGTCAAGTCATCGTATGAACTTGACATACTAGGAATTTAAGTTTTTAATTTCACCAGGGAAACATCATTTTAAGACATCACATAACAATAAATAAGAACAAACAGGAATAACTGAAAAGTTTTTCATAATACATGAAAAAAAACCAATAAAAGTATTATAAACCTTATACCATGTATAATTGTAAAAACACAAACTCATAGTTAACAGCTTCCTTGTCGCCTGATGGATGAAGCTGTTTGTGTACAGAGAAATTGTTGAACATTACCCAAAGCTGCTTTGATCATTAAAGTTCATATCTGTTATTTACTCTAGATGGTCATAGCAAAACTAACAAACTATGCATAAAACACTTCATATGAGTTTCTGTTAGTTTTGCTTGTAACAAAACTTTCAAAGTTTTCATCTGCTACAAAAGGAGAAAGCGTAACTGTCACAAATGTTTTCTGTACTTTACTTGATGATGAGCAAAGAATTCCTTTAATTTAAAGTTCCTCATCTTTCAATAGATGCTTTCAGGCTGATCAGAGGTAGGAAGTAGATCTGGACGGTGAATTGGAAGGCGAACTGAAATGAATTACATTCAAACTCTGGGTTTCCTCATGGCCTTTTTTGGAGAGGAAGCCATTTAACTTGAGTTTCCTCAGATCAGGTTGGAGGCTCTTTGTTTCTTCAACAATGACTTCCAGGAGTGACAGAGCGGCTCACAGAGCTCTCCGGGGTTCTGAGAGCAGAGCTCACCTCGGCCTGCTGGAGCTGTCCGCAGTGCTGAAGCCTCCCAACGCAGCAGCAGCAGCAGCAGCAGCAGCAGCAGCAGCTTGAGTTCATTTGTAGCCTATCTGTAGAAACTAACCTGCCTGGGATCAAACTTCCTACCTCCTTTGGGTTCAGGGATCCCCTCCTCCCTCCCCCCCTGGATCCCCAGCCCTCCACAGTCTCTCCTTTGTTTATTTGATTGTCGATGCTGTTGTTGCTGCAGTTGTGAATCCTTTTTCTCCCTCTCTCTGCAGCCACAGTCTGAAATCATACTGATGGCGGCGCGCACGGCCCCGGTGATTGATTTCAGCTCCAATGCATAACAATGGGATTGCACAAAAAGAGCCTGCTGCAAAGAGATAAGAATTTAATAGAATTTCAGAAAGCTGAAGGTTGGGCTTTTTGAATATTCCCTGCGTGCATGGCGTGGAGACAGCAGATAAAGGATGGCATTTGTGGTGACTATTCTCAAATGGCTTGTAATGAATGGTTGTCATTTCCACTAATGGTCTCAAAAACCGCGGTGTGAGCAACATTTTGGGGCCGGGTCCAAGTTGCACCATCAAGATTCGCTGTTTGTTGTTTACGAAAACGATATATTTAAACAAAATGCGTTTCTCACTCTGATCGCTCTTTTAGCTGCTTTTCTACTCTGATAATTATGCGCTGATACGCTCTGCTTCCGCACCGCATAAGTAATTTCCAGCAGAGTTTCTTTCAGAGACGTTAAACCTTTCCATTCAGATTTGTTATCAGATGCTGTCACATACAAACTTCACAACTACTATATCAATTTTTGAACCAAGTGGGGAGGGGAGGGGAGAGGTGAGGAGGGGAAGGGGCTCATCTCTGAATGAATTACTGGGAAGTGCCGCCACAAAGAATGAATAGGGGGAGAATATGCAGTGGCTTCTTTTTGCCCATGATAAATCCAGAAAATTGCAGTTGGGATATTGTATTAGATATGTATTTCTGTTACCTTAGCTTTAAAACTATGAACACATTTTTGAAGTCTGTATAGAGCTTGTTGACCTGTCAAGTCATTTCTTGCTCCCAAGCAGCCGCAAGGTTTTCATATGCCTAAGTCCAGCCCGGTTCTTGAGGAACGTCTGAGCTCATGCTGGTGTAAACTGTGTTGACTTGACTCTGACTGAAATGCTAAGCAGTGTCTGCACTGCAAACATACACTTATCAAAGTATTTAACATTATTACATCTCCAAATATATATTTTTATTCATATGTCATCATAATATCACCAATTTAGCTAAATTTCTAACGCTGAAGTCGAATATTGTGTGTAGCTGCAGCTTCTACAGCAGTCACTGCAATGTTAGCTGCAGCTGTTAGTGAAAAAAATAGACATGCCACCTTATTATTTAAAATGTGTGTAACTTTTTAGTACCACTGTGTGTCTCAATCCCAAACTGATCCGTATGCTTGATCTCTGTCCAACATAAAGGACAAAATAGATGTGAAAATGATATTTTTCTTCAAATAAACCAAAATGAGTAGTTTCAGTTTTATTAGTTTCTTTAAGCGTTTATTGGTTTTCAAACTCACCTTATTGCGACTACTTTCTGATTTAAAAAAAAGAGTTAAACGTATACAAATTACAACTAATTAAATTTTTAAAAAATTCTCAGCATATCTTTTTACATGAAAAGAAACCAAAACAATAAGCGTTTTAATCCAAGGCTCACTTAAAAAAAGTTTTTAATTTAAATAACTTCCTCATCTATTAGCGAAGCTGCAAATTTGGTTTATGGCTCTGTCTGTGCCCCCCTTCATTTGTGGAACTTGAAATGTGTAAATTTGAGCTCAGCGTGGAGAGTGAACTGTGTGATGGCAGGATGCTGTTTGAAATGGTTGGAAGCAGGTGGGGGCGGGGAGAGGGGGGGGGGGCTTCATATCTGGGAAATGATGTGGGGTGGAAATCTGGTTTGAAGTCAGAGAGAGAGAGAGAGAGAGAGAGAGAGAGAGAGAGAGAGAGAAAGTCTATAGAGGGAGGAGCGGGGAGGAGGGAGAGGGGGGAGTGTGTGTAGTAAAAGGGGGGGGGGGGGGGTCCTAAGCCCTGCCCATGTGATGCTGGAGGTTTTACTACAGCTTCCGTGATGTCATGGCAAAGGGCGGAGGGAGGAGTTGAAGGGTGGGGGGTTCGGAGGGGTGGAGAGGGGCCGGGATGGAGGGAGGGAGGTGGGGGGGGTGGTACAATGGCTCATGAGGGAAAGGTAAGTCAATATTACGTTTTTTTCCCCCCTTCCTCCTCGCTGACAAAGGCAAATGAAGCCATGTTTTTGCTTACAAACATCTTAACGCGTGGATGCG
The DNA here is from genome assembly GCA_903067075.1 of Micropoecilia bifurca. NCBI lineage: Eukaryota > Metazoa > Chordata > Actinopteri > Cyprinodontiformes > Poeciliidae > Micropoecilia > Micropoecilia bifurca. Next base: position 5,784 of record CAEGAF010097923.1, on the reverse strand, counting down.
GAGCCATGCGCCGATGCGCTGCGTAAGGAGAGGCCGCTGCGACCTTCCTCCCGCTCCCCCCCTCTCATTCCTCGCATCTTTGGAAACGGGATAGCAGGTTTTTTTTTTTTTTTTTAAATCTTTACTTGGGATATCTTTTAAAGCGAACAACTTGAGCGGCGGCGGAACTCAGAGCGCAGCGAGGACCTAAAACCAACACATCTAATTGGATGCAGGTAACCAGAAATAAGCGCGCGCGCGCGCGTGTGTGTTTATGTGCGTGTTTGCTGATCAGATCTGCGCGAGCTCCTTTTGCATAACTTTCATGTTTGTCCGCATTATTGTTTGGGGACGTTGATTTTTCTCCCGATTGATGTTGGATTCTGCTTGATTTATTTTACGTTTCCGGTGCAGAATTACAACTTACAGCAAAAGAAAGTTAATGTTCGGGGTTTTTTTAGTGTGTGTGTGTGTGTGTGTTGTGCTCCGTCTAGTCGGGAATAGATTGAAGCTTTTAATGTTTAATAGTCAGAGGAAGCATGGCGCTGCTTCTCCAGATGCTCGGTGACGCTGCGTGTTTATTGCACACAGTTTATCAGACGAAACATCCTCTATGTGTAATAAATAAATAAAATAATCATAAAAAAACGCACCATATTTTTGTTCCAACTTATCGGACCGGGTCGCAGCTGAAGTGCGTCCCGTCCTCTAGTTTCACCTTCCGGATCTCCGGGAATAGATCTCAGCCCTTAATGTCTCCACCGACCGACTGACCTCCCCGCTGTTAGCCGTGTGTCCGATTATAGGAGATGTTAGGATGCTGAGCGTAAAGATGCAGATGGATGGATGGATGGATGGATGGATGGATGGATGGATGGATGAATGGATGGAGGAAGGGAGGGAGGGGTTGGCCATTTGATCTTCTGCAGCGGAAAAAAAACAGAGATGGTCCCTTCAAATGTCAGCCGCCTTTCATAGTGCGCAGATTCAAAGAGAAAATGAAAAGAAAAAAAGTCCTCAAAAATAAGCGCAGCCTCATTTCAGCGCTTTTCTCGAAGCGATTCAGCGGCTCGGTGCAGATTGGGAGATTGGGATCTTTTATTTTTAATTCCTATCTCCTCCTCCTCCTCCTCCTCCTCCTCCTCATCCTCCTCCTCCTCCTCCCACCTTCTTGCTTTGCTTACATGACCGCTTAATGTGCTCCTGTGCGCCTCGTGGTTTGTCAGAGCACCTGCGTCCTAAGATGGAGGAAGGAGATGAAGGATGAGGATGAACAGAGCGTTATGTCAGCGTGCTGTAACTTTGCCGTCCATCCCAGCAGAAAAAGAAGAAGAAGAAGAAGAAGAAAAAAACTTCAGCTGAGTGTTTTAGAGCACCAGTCAGGGAAATAAACAGAACCAGGTGTGTGGTATTTATAAGGCTTTTACTGTAATGTTTTGCTGTTTGCCGGTGAAATTTTAGGCCGATTTTTCCCTTTCCCAGTTTCTAAGTGTTGTAATTCTGCAAAAAAATGTGTCGAGTTAGCAACTTAATTGACTTGTTCTCTAATTTCACCCAGTTAGAAAAAAAGCTAAATAAAACACATACACATACACACACACACAAACATTTTTAATTTTAATCGGGCAGAGCAGGTGAAAACAAAAAAAGAGTTGTGGTTGGCCTAAAACACTTGAACAGATTACTCATAGTGCAATATATAAAAGTTACTTATTGAACTAAATTAAATTTGTACAAAATATTAAGACCATCCTCACCTGGCTTGTTTTCCCAAGCTGAAAAGAAAGAAACAATAATAAAAAAAGATCAGAGCAGGAGATAATAGCCTGTACTTGCAACACTTTATCAAGTCTGAGGACTACAAAGTGCCTCACACAATAATCAGACATTCATCTGTGTAAACACACTGATGCTGTTAAGATACATTGCAGCCGTTTAATCAGTGACACTGGGCTCAATAACCACCAGCAGCAGACAATGCAGGTGTAGTGCCTTGCTCAAGGACTTGCCAAAATTACTTAAATGGACAGAGCGGAGGTTCAAACTGGCAACCCAGTTCGAGGTCATAAAAAATTACCATAATAGTAAAGAACTGGGAAGGAACAGCAATGGGTAATGGCAACCCTCCGGAGTTAGAAAACCAGAGTAATTTGCTAATCGCTAACATTTATAACAATTATCAACTGAGTTTTTTCCAGTTTTAAAGAAGCATTTTCATAAATAGAAGTTGTATAATAATATGTGCAAAACAAGATACAAACTGTCCAATATGCCAAAACTGTTTGCAGCTGCATCTGCATTCTTTGTTCATATTACCCATATTGGCTAACATAGCTCTACTCAGTAACCTTAGACTTTCAAACGAAATGTCTTGTCATGTCATAACTTTCCAGTCAGGTTTTGACTGAACTTAATTCATTTAGTGTCTTAAACTTGAAGTTCTTAATGCTGATTATTTTTCATTGCTTGTCATTTTCTTTTACAAATAGAAAACGCCAGAGCAAGTTTTGAATCTTAGTGGGATTGAATCCTGGTAAAATAAAGGTTTTAAAAAAGTCCAAATAGAAGACACTGAAGCTAATATTGCTAGCACGCTTTATTTTAGTGGTAGCACTTAACAGTCATTTTTGTATTGTTTTTTTTGTTGCCTCTTGACCAGAATTTCCTTGAGAAATAAGTTTTTAATCTTAATGGGATTTTATCTTGTTAAAATAAAGGTTTAAAAAAGTCAAGAGAAGTTACCCGATGCTGATCTTGCTAGCATGCTTGACTTTAATGTTAGCACTTTGAAAGCCATGTAAAGTTGTTTCAAACTTAAAAAATTGCTCCAAGAGAGAATCTGTTTCAGCTACAAATCTCATGGTGTTTGTTAACTGTGCATAATTTGCATATTAATTCATCTTACAAGTCATATAAACAAGTTAGCTTGTTGTTTTCTGTCAGACAACAAATGATAATCTTGACTGACTGAACTAAAATCTGCCATAAAATTCTTTTAAACATGTAGAATCTTTTACTTAAATACAGTTTTTAAAAGTTTTTCTTAAAAATATGAATTAATTTAGTGGTATCTGTCTGTTTTTAATTCCTTGCAAAATTCCTTTTGCCCTGTTTGGGGAAGGGGATTACAGAATTAGGTTATTGGTGCCTTATGCTGTCAGAGGAGGACATAACATTGAAGTATAGACTAGATATTTCTCCTTTGCATCCTCTTTTGTTTGTTTGTTTTATTCTCCTGTGATAAGAGGAGACGTCTCGTATTTGTGAGGGCCTGAAAAGCAAGCGGCAGTGAGGATAGCAGGTGCCGGAGGAGGGAGGGCCGTAAACATGGTGGAAGAGCAGCTGGGGCCAAACTGCACCCTCCTCTTCCCAGAGTCTGTATCAAGAATCTAAGCAAGACGGGCAGAGGTCAGGGTCGCCCCGCGCCAACGCTCTCAATGGAGAGCGGAGGCATCCGCATCTAAAGAACGGGAAGAATGAATTTCATGCCTCAGCTCCGAAGGAGAAATTGATTAAAATAAAAGAACGCTAATTAAGAGAAAAGTCCTACTAAACAGGCAGGACTAGTAAGGTAAGATCCATTTGAGACTTAAAGAAATGTTTGACGCACGAGTCGTGCAGCTCGTTTTTACAGTTTGTGTTCTGGTGACACATTTGATACCGAGGTCACGACAGCCCCGAAGGGGTTTCCTCTAAATCCGCCCCCAGGCCCCTTCCATCGCCTCCCTCCATCGCCTCCCTCCATCACCTCCCTCCGTCGCCTCCCTCCATCGCCTCCCTCCAATCATCCTGTAATTGAAAAATCGGACATCTGCTGCTCTTTGTTTTATCTCACCTCCAGATGATGGTGTTTGAACTCATCGACTCTGCATCATAAACTCATTCCTGTCCTCTTGCTCGGCGTTTTGTTCCTGCTTTTTGACGAAGACCAAGCCCACCTTTGGCCCCGTCCGTCTCTGCTGCGGGGATCTCTGTAATCGCACAAAGTTGTCTGTAAATCCTGCTGAACAGGAGCAGGCCTGTATATCTGGGCCTGCCGTATTACTGTCACTGATTGAACACCCTGCTGTTTAATCTAACTCTGGATTTAGGCCTCTTTGCTCCATTGTCCCAGCAGAGTAAGCCCTTCTCCTGTAATAGCATTACTTGATCCTAAAGTTTACCGGGTTTTTGTTTTCTTTCGTTTGGATCGACAGTAAAGCCGAAGCGTTTGTTTCATGCATTTTGTCTTTTTATAAAATGGGATTTGATTTTAAAAACTCCCTCATTTTGTATTTGTCTCCCAGTCGTTCCCACCTCCCGCTCCGGGCCTCCCCCAGCGAACAGCTAATTGTCTCACCCTCCTCCAATTTTCACCGTAAAATAATGAGCTTTGCACGTTTTTAGGTGTGGATGAGCAGCGTGTGATCCAACAGGAAGCAGGAGCTCTGATTAGTCTCCCTGTCAGCACAGAGGCGGGATAAAACCAGAGCTAAAAAAAAAACAAAAAACAGAGGAGGGGTCACTTTGATCACTTTTCATTGCCCTTTTCCTTTGATTTTAAGCGTTCTGACACGTCCACATGCGTTTGCAACCTGAGAAGCAGTCACAGCCGGAGGCTACTTGTCCTGAAAAATCCTCTTTCACCTTCCCGGCATCCCAGCTGAACGTGGAGCGGCCGGATGGTTGCTCCACTTCCCTCTGTAATAAAGCGGTTTGTGTGTCTGCGGAGACACGGATAGCTGAGATAGAGATGCAGACCAACAGTACTGCTGCTGTAATCACTTTTTTTTCTGCTGGCAGATGAAAGTTGATAAACAAGCGTTTTCTGAAGAGTGCTGAGGTGAAGCAGGGAGGAGAGAGCCCACAGTATCCCATCAGCCCACTTTTATCTTGCAGTTTGGGTTCAGCCACAGTACATTTGTGGAGGGGTTGGGGGGGAATAATGGAGACAGAGGACAGAGGGGGACAGGTTTGCTTCTACAATGCCAGAGTGCTTCAGAAAGCAACATCCTGGTTGGAAATATGGAGGAATTTCTATTAGAATAATTCACCATGAGCTGCTTTAATGCTGCAATTTATAAAGAATGTGATGTTTACAATTTTGTTGAAACTGAAAAAATTTCACTGTGAAAACAATTAAGTTCCTCTGCCTTCTCCCAATACTAACTGAAAGCAACCAATCAGCCCAGATATGGATCTTAGTGCTGTCAATCATCCAGTGTGGCGCTGCTCCCTGCAGCTACCATAGCCTGTCGGGCTATGTCAAGCTAGTTAGCATGGCCAATGATGAAGGCAGATGTACGGTTTTCCTTTAACTGTAAGTTGTTTCCGCGCCATTAGCACATTGAGCAGGGAGTATATGGGGTTGATTGACAGCACTAAGCCCCTCCTTCTGGCTCTGATTGGTTGTTTTTGTTTGGGAGTGCATTTCTTCAGAAAGAAGCAAGAACTTAGGGAAGACGTGGAGCAGAGCGATCTTTTCACAGATTGTCTGTCTCATAGCAAATATGAGAAAAAAACCATTTATATTTTACAGACATTACTTACTGCAGCTTTGATGAACTTTTACGACACAGTGACCCAGACCTTGCTCTGTTTGGATTTCTGTTTGCTCAGAGTAGAGTGTAAACTCAAGGACACTTCCTGTTTCCCAACAGCCCACACCTGCCTGCAGAGGGTGAAGCTAAAGGATGGAGATGTATCCGAAAAGGAGTCAGATTTCACAGGACCAGCTGGGCTTGAAATCGTCAATGACACACACACACACACACACACACACACACACACACACACACACACACACACACACACACACACACACAC